>JAMLFT010005776.1:0-12034 GCA_026544285.1 Pachyrhizus erosus
ATAATTTTTTTTTAGAATATAACATTAACCAATTCAACTATTGAATTATTTATTACACTGGCAGACATTCATAGGATTGAGGGAGTACAAATGCTCTGACCTTATGAAAATGTTGTTATTTTTTGCTCTCTTTTATTTTTATAATTTGATCCCATTGATTTTAATTTTTTTAATTGTCATCAATTTTTGTATTTTTTAAGTAGGGTTTTTTTTTTATGTTTTGCTCCTTTATATTTTATTGGCTTGAATATTTTATTCTATTTTAGAAGGTAAAATATGTTTTAATCTTTTTTAAAATTTTTAAAATTTGATTTTAGGATCTCTAATTTTGTTGTATGTTTTTCATCTTCTAATTTTAAAATATAGTACTTTTGTTCATCAAAATGATTTAGATAACATTTTATAGATGAATAAAAAGTGATTTAAATAGTACTTTAAAGACCATAAATGAAAAATATAAAAAATACAAAAACAAAAAATGAAAAAAAAAATTTAGATTAATCAAATTGAACTTAAATTTTTTTAAAACAAAAAATATATATTTTATTTTGTTTTATATATTTTTTAAATTTATGATAAATAAATGTTATTTTTAAATAATTGGATTAAATATAAATTTAGTCTCTAAAATAATTTTTTTTATGTTAGTCCTTTAATTTTATTTTTTATGTTGGTAATTTAAAGATTTTTTTGTTTTTTTCTCTTATGTTTATTAATAACATTAAATGAAATTATAACAATAATTTAATATTTAGTAACTTATTATGTTATCAACAAATTTGATAGAATAAACAATCAATTTTTTTAATAAATTTTGTTTTTTAAAATTCTTATATATTAAAAATATAGTTAATGACGTCAACTAATTAATATAAAATTTAAAAATATATTTTAACAAATAAAAAATTATACATGATTATGTTGTCAAAATTTTTAGATTTTATATTATTTAACAACTAATATTATTATTATGTTATCATTTAAAAATAATAAAAATTAAAACCAAAAAATTAATAACAAAGATTAAAACTAAAAAAATTGATGAGTCAAAATTAAAAAATATCATATTTTTTAAAACTAAATTCCTATGTAAATTTAAATAATTTGCCCCTGATGACGCTGAGTTTTAAATCTGCCACTAATTTATTATTATTTTTATCATGTATATTAAACTTAACATAATTGAATATTTGTTGGTATGTTTTCGAATATTTAACATTTACTTATATTATAAATAATATATTATCCGTCAAAATAAAGTAATATATTCCATGAAGTATCAATTAGCTTTTTATTTGCATATAATTTTATAAACTTAATATATTTATTAGAACTTTCAACTCAATATGTTTGCTTTATTAATTTTATATTCTACATAAAATTATTAACTGTTGGAAGTACAAAAAATTGACACTTAACTAATCATGTGTGTGTGTGACACACGGATACATACCATCTCCTATTTTATAAATTTGTGTTATTATTTTTTTAATGAGAATATTTTGGAAATTATATTCTTCTTTACTAAAGCACACAATTTTTTTTTTTTAAGATTATTATAGTCTAAGCGTATCCTCATATGAATTTGATTTTTAAATCTTAAATTTTGTAATGTCATATTAACAAAGATGACGTATCTCGATTCAAGTAATATTTTTTTTATAATTTTCTCTTTAATTTTAAAGTTTTATCTCTTTAATTTATATATTCATTCTTTAATATAGTAAAATATTTATTCTTAATGATAAAAAATATTTAATATTTTAAAGTTTATTCAAATTTAAAATACTTGAAAATCTTTCTAGTGCGTATATATACATGAATCAATTTTCATCACTTTGTAACTCTTGTAATAGAAAGAATATGTTTAATAAATGTTTTTAGTTAGTTTCTATTGGATCATTGACAAATGTATCAATTCGTCCATAGCATTCAATAAGTAAGTATCATTTTCTCAAGGAATTTATGCAATAGTTGATAATTTTACATGTTTTTATTAACTAGACTTAATGAATGAAACAAATGGATGAATAAAATAAACATTTTGATCTGAGTAAAAGAAAAGCGAAAAAACAAATTTTAAAATTATTTTTGGGTTTTGTAGATAAGAACAAACTTCAAATAACAAAGAAATTCAAATGACAAGGATTGGTGGGATTAGATTTCACCAAACATTAATCTTGTTCACAAGATGCAATACATTCATTTTGAACTTCAATATTAATATAAGTCATACAACAATATTCTAAACTCAATTCCTTTGGTGAAAAGAGTTTAAGTTTATTCATTAATCATTAATCTCTTGCACATTTAATAAAATAGTTTGTTTTAAGTTTTATGACCTAAAGATAACCAAGAAGCCAAACATCATTCATAGCTACGAGATTCATTGGGCATTTTACTCTAGTTTGAGGTAAAAAAAAGTATTTTCCAAAAACAATCATATCTTAAAATCAAGCTATAGTTGATTAAGTCATAACAAACAATAAACATAGAAGTAAAACACTAATGTTGAAGAACAAAGGAAATGTAAACATATATTTTCAATAAACATGAGAGTAAGGTTCAAATACCTCTAATCCCAACAACAAAGAGATTTAGCTACTCATTTCTATTGGTAGCATCCAAAATATATTACAAAAGGAAGAAATATAAATGAGAAAGCTTTTTGTTAACTATATAATGTATTTGCCACATTATAAAGCCTCCTATCAAAATAGACAATTGAATCCTTTATGTAACGTTCTTTTTTACTTATTTATTTTATTGAATTTTATAATTTCCAATTTTTTTTTTATTGAATTAACTCGGAGAGACAAATTTTTAAAACAACTAGTCATTAGGGAGTTACAATTTAACGTTATCTATCCATCACCATATCATCCATGCATTATATAACTAACAACGAAAACTCAGTTTGATATATTTATAAAGTTAAAGAGTATCGCGATATATAATACATTTCAAAATATAAATTATATTCAACATTTCTACATTCATTCAAAATATAGGATAAACTGATATATTATATATTACTTTAATATGTAATCCCTTATATAACATCTAATTCGAACACTCAAAGGGGCACTCTTCCTCAGAAGTCTGCTTTCACCTCTTTGAGCTGCTAGTTGCATTGGCAGCGGGGTCGCCTGGTGGATTTGGATTTGCTAGAGGTTGGGAGCATTGTAGAGCGGCTGGAACATGTGGTGGGATTTCCACATAACGAGGAGGTAGGATTTGAGTCATTATGACAGGAATATCAATATGGGAGAATTGCCATGTGGTATAATATCCTATTATAGAAAGAGGAATCTCATATATCCTGTAAAAGTGTCATCCTCGTGTTAGTTCTTTTCCTTCGGCAAGTGCACCGAATCAATTATAGTATAGTACTTTTCAAAGTACGATGTCGTATCCACAAGGAACCGTTTCAATTAAAATTCTTATGTTGTAACACTTTTTGAGTACAAAGAAATGAATGAAGATTTGGTTTATATTGGAATGAGATTGTCAAAATAACTTTATGGCCAAAAGTATATGATCGAACAGAAACTTGATTTAAAAATTTTAGTTATGGAATTTGGGATTGAACGTACTCTATCTTACTCTTTTGCACTTTGTATTTCTAATTACATACAATACTCACAATACTTATTCTTGATATCACATCCTAAATCATTCCACTGATTCCTCAAGCATGAAATTCTAAAGAAAATTTGCTAAACACTAATCCCTCAGTTGCCTAGTAAACTAACCAGCTTTAAGTTCAGATGCTCTTAAGTAATCGATATGTTGAAATCTATTCCTAGCATTACAATATATCAAGTATTTCCGTTTAGATCTAATTCTTACACATACTTTCCAGTTACATCTAAGAATAAAAATAAGGAGTCTATTGATTAGATAGAATCCAATAGTAAGCGTAAAATCAAAATACCAAGAATAAGTAGAGAAAGAGAATTATATATAACCATCACCAAAATACATTTGAGATTGAGTAAATTACATTCAATCCTCAAGGAAGAAGTTAGCCGCTCATGGTAGCCCTTACTGCAGATAGATGTTTTTCTCTCCTGATACTCTAATTTCTTTTCTTTTCTTTTTAAACTTTCTTCATAACTAACTTATTGAATTTTCTCTTGAGCGATATATTTTCGCTTAAGCGATCCATGTATATAAAATTGAAACAAGGTTATCTCGCTCAAGCGAGATTTGTCTAGCTTAAGCGAGATTCTTTGCTGACCAATAATCGCTCTCTAGATCATTCTTGCTTAAGCGAGATATTTTAGCTTAAGCAATATACTTTTCGCTTGGGCGAGAAACTTTTTGCTTAGGCAAGTCCTGCTTGAGCTTCACAGCATCAGAGTCTTCTCTTTGTCTATCTTCTTGCTCTTCTATCCATGCATCACTTGCTCCTCAGTTACCTAAAATTCATATAACATTGGGATTAAATGTCTTTATTTGTTTCCAAAATAAAAACATGTGTTTGGATAATAACAGTCTCAAATTAGAGAGTAATTGCTAATTTGCACAACAGTTAAGCACAAAAGACACAAATTTTCTCGTGTAAATGTATTGAATAATGACACTTATCAACTTCCCCTGCCTAGAATCTTGCTTGTCCTCAAGCAAAGTAATTGAATTAAGAAGTCAAAGTTTGCCCCTATTACAAAATGATGATTATTTTCAATTCAGACTTATGGTTCAATCATCAAAATAACTTTCATGCATAAAATAACAGATTAAAATAGAAAGCTATGGTGTCTCCAAGTCCGATCAAAGTAGGGTACAAGTGCAATCAACCTCTCATCTAAACAGCTGGAACATGGACTGAGAATTTAACTAAAGAGTTTCTCTCTAAATTTCTCATAGGTGGGTGTTTTTCTCATTTCTACTGATTTTTTGAGCAGCTCAAGGTTGCCTTTCATTTTTCATCAAATCCCACACACACATTAAACATGAATCTTGAGGTCTTCATAAGGGTTGTAATGAGGCTGAGTTCTTAACAATATTATTTTTCTTTTTAGTAGTAAATTTCGCACCAATGAAAGGAGAACATATCTACAATTCCAACAACACTTCATTTGTGTTGTCTGTTATCAATTCCTTGGAGTTCACCTTTCATCATTTTCCTTCTCTTACCTGTAATTCACTTTTCTACTTTTACTTTTTTTTTAGTAGAAAGAGAATTATATACTTTCTCAGAGGGTAAATTACCTGACCCTCTTCTTCCCAATTATAAACAAACTACAACCAACACCAATCATTCCCCTTCATGTATTTAAATTATACTTATGTTCTCCTTCCCTAAGCATGCTACAAAGGTAGGAAGAGTATGTAGGAAAAGTGTATGTCCATGGCAGGTTAGGTTACAATGAATCAATTTTCAGCTCACATGGCTATCATTAAAAAACATTGTCATACCATACACAGGTTAGCTATTTGGCCCTTAGTCTACAACCATACATAGGACATCTGTTGCATGAGCATCAATTCCACTGAGGGGGCTGAGGACGATCCCTGTTGTTGAGAAGCTTGATGGTCAACTATAAGAGGCTGAGAAGACTATGGTTGAGGAGTGGGAGCCTGCTGGTTTTTTTCACTGTTTATGCAATTTTGCTCTATGAATCTTTTATCAATGGTTGGTCGAATTTTTGTCATAGGGTTAACCTCTACCCCGTGAGCCTCACATAAAGCAATGATGAATGCAGGAAATCCCAACGACCCCTTAGCCTTCTCATTTTTCTTGTTTACCTCAAACTTGACAAATTTGTAAATTTCATCAGAGATTATTTTTGTCACATCAATAGAGTACTCTGCCTTCAGGATGCAAAATAGCATATGGCATCTGGGTACGTTTAGGTCGGAGACATGACCAATGGGCACTATTTTGGCTAGGAGGAAAGTCATCCAGACTTGTGTGAGAGTTTTCATGTCCTTGCGTTGCATCCTCAATGGGTTGCCCGTATGTCCCACCTGATAGGACCGATTAGGAATGCAGAGTTCTCGGGCAACCTCTGTGTCATTAAATCCATGAATTTCGAACCTCAGTCTCTGATACGTGCACTGATGACCTTCTGACAGCTATAATGGATTGCCCAGAAATTCATTGATGGAATCTTTGTCATAGGGAATCCATTTACCCCGTACCTTAGAGTGCTTCGCATCAACACCTTCTGCCCAAGCATTTGAATAAAATTCCAGAACAATCTCTGGATCATATTTGGGTATGGGGTTAGCCAACTTCATCCAATTTCTCCTCTGCATGCCATTCAAGAAAAGGTCACATTCTTCAGGCATAAGATGCATTTTGCGCTTTGAAATAAAGGACCAATTCTTGATTTCATTGTATCTGTCCTGTACTTCTCTGTTGCGTGCAGGATTTCTGGGAGGAGGGTCAGGTGATGTTGATGCAACTCTGGCTCTTTTACCTTTGTTAAAGCGGGTAAGATTAAGTCCAGCAGTAGATTTTGTTTGACCCATCTTTGACTGCCAAAATAAACATCAAAAGATTGTTAGAATTTTCAAATGAAGGTAGTAACTGCAACATTATCATCATGTGCAACATTATAATGGTGGCTACCAACACTCGGTTAGCTACATGAAAAATTACTTCATATGACTGCAGATGAATTTTGTGCCAACCTTACCGTCATAACACCCAATGTTGAACAATAAACACATATAACCACTGTTTAACATACAATACTGAGAATGATTGGAAAAACTTCAATAAGGGGCACGTACCTTAACAATGACAATAGGTGAGCTTATAATGTGCAAAGCAGAAAGGAGTAAGAAAATGATCAATGGAGATTGATGCAATAGCAAGTGAATCACTCACGCTCAAGCGAGATAGAGATTTAGTTCAAAAAGAGAAGAGAAAAGAGTATTTTGTCTGTTCGCACCCTTTTAAAAACAGTTTAGTTCATGTCTCGCTCAAGCGAGTCACTTTCGCTTAAGCGACAAGCGACGTTATGTGTGTTTAAGTGGATTTTCGCTCAGGTGACACCCTTTTCGCTCAAGCAAAAAATTCAGAGCTTGTGTCTTTTCATTTCTACAAATCTCGCCCAAGCGAAGTCTTAACTCACTCAAGCGAAACGTGTCTCGGGCAAATCAAAAAGTTGCAGGGATTTTTTGCTTAGGCAAGATTAATCTCGCCCCAGGCGAAACTTACCCCGAGGACAATGAAGAGTTGCAATTATTTTCGCTCAGGCGAGATCTCAACTTGCTCAAGCAAAAATTGACCCGAGAACACTGAAAGGTCGTAGGTGTTTTCGCTCAGGCGAGATTTGGACTCGCTCAAGCGAAATTTGACCCGAGAGTAATCAAAGGTCGTAGGTGTTTTCGCTCAGGCGAGATCTGGACTCGCTTAAGCGAAATTTGACCCGAAAGCAATGAAAAGTTGCAAATGTTTTCGCTTAGGCGAGATGATTTTCGCCTGAGCGATATAAGCTTCTCCTGAGGTAAAATTTTTCTCAAAACAAATATGCTTGTCGACTTGAAACATTTGTTGTATGTTAAACTCTCACTTCTAAATGCAAGGATGTGCATGCTCATGAGTTATGCAATGATTAAATGTGCAACATGGTCCATAGGATCTATGCAAACAATAAACATATTTCTAGTTCAAACGACAACAATTAAACTGAAACAAAATTACATAATAACCCGCTGGGTTGCCTTCTAGAAAGCACTTGTTTAATGTCATATAGCTTGATGCCTGTATCAATTAAGGATTATTCAATTGAATCACTATGATGAGCCTTTCAATCTCACCACCAAAGTAATGCTTAAGACGTTGACCATTGACCATCCAACTTCTATGTGATTCAAGGTCCTTCACTTGCACTGTTCCATATGGCCTGACTTGTTTAACCAAAAATAGGCCTAACCATTTTAATTTCAGTTTTTCGGGGAAAAGTCTTAACCTAGAATTAAATAACAATACAGATTGACCTGGTTCAAAATTTTCCTGTCATGGTAAGCCTTAACACGTTCCTTGTAAATTTTAGATGATTGGTATGCATTGAGCCTCATTTCTTCTAGTTCATGGAGTTGCATTTTTCATTTGGCTCCAGAGGCCTTGAGATCAAAATTGAGAAACTTCAATACCCAATATGCTTTGTGTTCCAATTCCATCGAAAGGTGGCATGCCTTACCATAGATCAGTTGAAATAGAGAAAGAGATGTAGGGGTTTTGTATGCAGTTCGATAAGCCCATAAGGCTTCATCCAGCTTTCTTGACTAATCTCTCTTAGCCGAGGCAACTGTTTTCTCTAAAATTCTCTTAATTTCTCTGTTAGAGACCTCTACTTGCCCATTGGTCTGAGGATGGTAGGTTGTTGCTACCTTATGTTGAACCCCATAATGTTCTAGAACCTTCTAAAGCTGAACATTGCAAAAATGAGAACCACCATCACTGATTAGGGCTCTAGAAGTACCAAATTTGCAAAAAATGTTTCTCTTAAGGAATCTGATCACTATTATAGCATTAGCCTTCTGAACTGGGATTGCTTCCACCCATCTAGACACATATTCAACTACCAATAAAATATATTCATTGGAAAATGACGATGGCAGTGGTCCTATAAAATCAATTCCCCAACAATCAAAGACTTCAACCTCTTGAATATTTTGCAATCGCATGTCATGCCTTTTGAAAATACTTCTAGTTCTTTGGCAGCTGTCACAATTTCTACTATATGCCTGTGCATCCTTAAATAGTGTAGGCCAATCAAATCCAAATTGAAGAACTTTAGCAGCAATCCTTTCTCCATTGAAATGACCTTCATATGGTGAATTATGATAATGCCAAAGAATATTTTTGGCCTCCTCCCTTGTAACACATCGCCGCAGTAAGTTATCTGCACCAATTTTGAACAGATGAGGATCATCCCACACATACTAATTTGCATCCTTGAAGAATTTCTTCTTTTGGTGCCATTCAAGATCTTCAGGTATAACCCCAGCAGCTTTAAAATTGGCCATATCTACAAACCATGGCCTATCTTGAATTGCTAGTAGTTTTTCATCTGGGAACTCATCCAATACCTCTAATTCATGTGCAGTCACCTAATCATTTACAAGCCTAGACAGATGGTCTGATACTTTGTTTTCACAGCCTTTCTTGTCTCTTATTTCTAAATCAAACTCTTGCAACAACAATATCCATCTTTCTAGCCTTTACTTTGAATCTGATTTAGTTAACAAATACTTAATTGCAGCATGGTCAGTGAAAATAATTACTTTGGACCCAATCAAATAAGATCTAAATTTCTCAAGTGCATACATTATAACAAGTAACTCCTTTTTAGTAGTGGTATAATTGCTTTGAGTTTCATTTAGAACTTTACTTGCATAGTATATCACATGAGAAACTTTTCCTTTCCTTTGTCCTAACACTACTCCTACTGCATAGTCACTTGCATCACACATCAATTCAAAATTATATTACCAGTTCGAAGCAGTAATTATGGGTTCAGAAATGAGTTTTTCTTTTAATTTTTCAAAAGAAACTAGACAGTCTTCGTCAAACTTAAATGGAGTATCCTTATTGAGCAGGTTGCACAATGGCTTTGTAACTTTTGAAAAATCCTTGATGAATCTTCTATAAAAGCCAACATGTCCAAGAAAACTTCTAATCCTTTTAATGTTGACCGGGGAAGGTATCTTTTCAATGATCTCCACCTTTGCTTTGTCCACTTCAATTCCTTTGCCAGATATCTTGTGGCCTAAAACAATGCCTTCAGTCACCATGAAGTGACATTTCTCCCAATTAAGTACAAGATTTGTCTCCACGCACCGCTTGAGTATAGTGTTTAAGTTCTCTAAACAAGAGTTGAAGGTAGTTCCAAACACTGAAAAATCATCCATGAACACTTCGATGCATTTTTCTATCAAGTCTGCAAAAATAGCAAACATATATCTCTAGAAAGTAGTGGGGCATTACATAACCCAAATGACATTTTTCTGTACGCGAAAACACCAAAAGGGCAAGTAAAAATAGTATTCTCTTGATTTTCTAGATCCACTACAATTTGGTTATAGTTTGAATAACGATTCAAAAAACAATAATATGTTTTTCCTGCCAACCTTTCCAGCATCTAATCCATGAAAGGAAACGGAAAGTGATCTTTTCGCGTGGCTTTGTTCAATTTTCTATAATCAATACACATCCTCCAACTTGTGACTGTTCTTGTAGGTATCAACTAATTCTTTTCATTGTGAATGACAATTATGCCACCTTTCTTAGGAACCACATGCACAGGACTAACCCAAGCACTATCTGAAATAGGATAAATCATTCCTTCCTCCAAGAGCTTTTGGACTTCCTTCTTCACAACCTCTTTCATAGTCGGATTCAAACGCCTTTGAAGTTGAGCCACAGGCTTGAAGTCTTGCTCCATATGGATTTTGTGCATGTAGTAGGATGGACTTATACCCTTCAAGTCAGCTAATGTCCACCCTATGACTCATTCATTGGCTTTTAGCACTTGTACTACTTTTTCTTCTTCATCTCCTGTTAAATAATTGTTGAGGATTACTGGTTTTTCACCGTTCTCTACAAGGAAAACATATTTAAGATGAGGTGGTAGCTGCTTTAGCTCCAATTTTTGAGGTGGGGAAGTCTCCCCCTTAATCAATTCCTGCTTTTGAGTAATATTTTGTGACATTTTCTTGGCATTGTCCAAATCTCTCAAGCAATATTATACTTCTTTTTCTTTTCACTGATCAATATCTTCCATACTATCAACAACAACTTTCATCAATGGCTCTGCAGTAGAGAAATTTTTTTGCGTTTCCCAACAAACTTCATCAATGACATCCAGTATAAAACATTCTTTTTTGTTGCTTGGATATTTCATGGCTTCAAAAACATTAAAGCTTATCTCCTCGTTCTGCACACAAACTTTTAGTATACTTTTATCTACATCAATCATGACCTTAGTCGTCCTCATAAATGGCCTCCCAAGGATTAAAGGGACCTCAGCACCCTCCTCTATGTCCATAACGACAAAATCAACTGGAAATAAGAATTTATCCACCTTCACCAAGAGATCTTCAACTATTCCATGTGGATATTTGATAGATCTATCAGCTAACTACAAAGTCATTCTTGTGGGTCTCACTTTTACATCTCCAATTTTCTTCAACATAGATAAAGGCATAAGATTGATACTAGCTCCAAGATCCAGTAATGACTTTCCAACTGTGAGATTGCCTATTGTAACAGGCAAAGTGAAACTTCCTAGATCTCTAGATTTTTGTGGCAAAGAATTATGAATTATAGCACTGCATCCAGCCTGTAGTTCAATTGTTGCTTGTTCATTGAACTTCCTTTTCTTAGTTAACAATTCCTTCATGAACTTTGCATAGGTTGGCATTTGTTCCAACGGCTCAGTGAATGGAATGTTGATTTACAGACTTTTAAGAATATCCAAAAATCTTGCAAATTGTCGTTCTTTGTCTTTCCTTGATAGGGTATGTAGATAAGGTAAATTCCCTATGGGAGGACCCCTCACTTGACCCTGGTCACTTTTCTTCTTCTTGTCCTCAATATATGCTTCTTTCTCTTTGTGTTCTTCTTCCTCATTCTCATATTCCATTTTTTTCTCCTCCTCTTTTTCTGTAATTATCTTCTCTTCAAAAACTAATTGATCTCCAATCCCTTCACGCACAACTTTACCTCTCCTAGTGGTGATTGACTTGCAATGCTCTTTGTGATTAGTTTGAGTATTGGCTGAAAATTGACCCCCTTGTTGATTTACCAGCTGTTTAGCTAACTGTCCCACTTGTGTTTCTAGATTTCTTATGGAAGCTTATGTATTTTTCTGATTGGACAACGAAGCTTGCATAAATTTTTCAAAAGTATCCTCCAATTTAGTTGTCCTATCATGAATGGAAGGATAATGCAGTTGCTATTGATACGGTGCTTGACTGTTAGATGATCCAATATCTTGTTTCCACCCATAGCCTTGATTTGGATTGTTCCTCCACCCTTGAATCATATTATTTGGATAGCTAGATGAGA
>JAMLFT010005777.1:0-17051 GCA_026544285.1 Pachyrhizus erosus
TATTATGATTATTTTAATTTGATGTGACATATGTCACTTGTCATTAAATTTAATAGATAAATTTAAAAAATTAAAATAACTTTTTAAAATTAAAAAAAATCAAATTCAAACTTATAGAAATTAAAATTTCATTTTAACTATTGAATAAAGAGATAGAGAAAGTGGAAGGAAAGTAACTTAGAAGCCTAGAGGAAATAAGAGAGAAAAGATTATCAAATGCTATAAAGAACAATTCTCTTGTTTGAAGTCTAACATATGTATATGGCGTTGGAATAAGCTCTTGATAATTTTTCTATTTTGAATTTCAAATGCAATTTATTATCTAATGTTCTGTTATTTTTAATTTGTTATCATATTAGTAATTTATAATTTACTGTTATTTTATTTTTAAATTTATTATTATCTTATTTTTAGTCAGTTTCATTTCATATTTGTATAAATCCAACTTTATAATCTCAGTTTATAATATATGTAATATTAAACACTTCACCTTTAAATGATATCAAGACTTTTATAAGTTTAAAAGTTTTGTTTTAATCCACAAATGACCTCTTCTGATACTTCATTTAACACCAACACCATTATTATTTTCTCAGTGGTTAAGTTTAATCTCACTAGCAATCTCCTGATCAAACTCAATGCGACCAACTATCTTAGACGGCACAAGCAAATTATGTACCTTTTCACTGCCAACAACCTTGTTGGCTACGTTTCCGGCACAATTCCTTGCCCTCCTACAACCATTACAGTTAATGGTATTGAAACTGTGAATCCCTTATTATTCTTATTGGTGTCGCCAAGATAATCATGTTTCTCTTGCTCTCTTCGAATCATATGGACCTGTTAGGATCATGTGTTTAATATCCTGCACGTTAACATTTTTGTTATTGAATAAGTCTCTATATTTTTAGGAAATTAATTAGTTCTGTTTTAAATATTGATTTTTTTATCAGATTTTTTTCCTATTTTTTAGAACAATCTTTGTTCATTCTGTGTATAACCAGTTTTAATAAATTATCTCAGTTGATCAATCAAACATAATTTGTTTCAAAAGCTCATAGGACCTGAGGCGCAAATAGTTATGTCCTCCGCTGACTCATCAGCTGATGCATGGAGCAAACTCAAGCGCCTTGCCACAATGTCTAAAGGATCATCTTCTGCCCATGATTATGTCCACCAACATGCATGATGCGAAGCCAGTATCTTTCTAACTCAACATCATTACATTTGAGAGCTACTTATTTCCATTAACATGCATGATGCGAAGCCAGTATGCACTCCTATGTTTACTACTTGTTCTCTACAACTTTCATCTGATACTCTATTATGTGATATCTCGACTTGTACAAAAATCATTGGATCTCTCCAATATTTGTCTCTCACACGGCCTGACATTTCCTTCCCTGTGAATAGCTTATCACAACATCTCAATGCACCATCCAGTATTCATATGCAGACAGCGAAACGCGTGCTTCGTTAACTAAAGGGGACTATTGATCATGGCTTGCATCTCACAAGAAACTCATCCTCATCTCTCACTGCATTTTGTGATTCAGACTGGGTAGGATACCCCTCTTACTACAAATCCACTACAACTTATGTTATATATTTTGGCTCCAATCCTGTTTCATGATCTCGCAAGAATCAGCACAACGTTGCAAAGTCATCCACTGAGGTCGAGTATCAAGTAATTACTTCTACTACTATGAAACTTATTTGGCTGCAAGAATTATTCAAAGAGCTTCACTTGTCATCTTCCACTCGGCCTACCATTTACTTGGATAATCTACGGGCTACCTACCTTTGTGCTAATCCATTACCCCACTCCAGAATGAAGCACATCTCAGTTGATTATCATTTTTTCCGTGATCATGTTCAAACCAATAAGTTACAAGTCTTTCATGTACATATAGATCGCAACTCACTGACTTGTTCACTAAACCATCTACTCGACACGTGACTCTCAACTCAAGTCTAAGATTGATGTGTTTGCTCCCTCCACCATCTTGTAGGTGTTGTGGTTGCTCCCTCCACCATCTTGTAGGGGCATGTTGGAACAACCTCTTGATAGCTTTTCTATTTTGAATTTCAAATGCAGTTCATTATCTATTGTTCTATTGTCCTTAATTTGTTACCAATCATATTAGTAGTTTATGATTTAGTAATATCAGTTTAGTATATATATAATATTCAACAATTATCCTTTATATATGACACACTTTCACACATTTTATTACAAATTTAATTAAAAGAAATGTTTATATATATACATATATATATATATATATATAATTTTTAAAAATTTAATTTAAAATATAATACATAATATATTAAAAAGATAAGACCTCTCACTATTTTTGCGAGGTCTATTGTCATGGAAAAAATCTAAAAAATAAATAAATAAAAATGTGAATGTACCATCAACTTAGGTCTTTTAATAGTGTTACTTATATTTCATTTTGTTAAAGTCTTAATATTTATTAATATATATCCAGTGTCAAAATTTGTATCTATATCTTATTTAATGCTTGTGTCATAATTCACACTTCTTAAATCAAAGGTGGTGATGATAATTAAGGGAACTTAGTTCATTTGATTGAACAATATACGTGAGTTTTGTATGAAACAATGATGATAAACAAGGATGACAAAGCAAGTAAGCATGATCTTTCGTTTGGGCTTGCCATACCACCAACTATTCAAAAACATAACAAGACAAGTTGGTTCATCTGTTGTGAGTGGATTGAAAGTTCTTATATGCAAAAATTTAAAAAGGCATAAAAAAAATTTAATTTTTTTTAATTTCACAACACTAATCCAAATTAGAAAAATTAGTTAAAAAGAATTAAAGCATTAATAAATCCACTACATATTTGTCCTTAAACTTCGTTGAATAAATTTAGTTATTGATGCATCAACATAAATTGGTCACTATAATTATTGCCAACATAAATTAACATAAACTTAGTTCTCCTTCCTAACTAAACTTCTCTACCAACAAGATTTATCCAGACAAGCAATAATTAAAAAGAGTAAAAGGGAGGTGATATTGCTAAAAGAAAAAATTATAACATGTTTAAAAATAATAATATTGACCTAATAAGTTAGGCAATATTAGTTATTGGGTTGAGTCACCTACTGCTCCCTACCATTTTTTATGCATTAACTAGATTAGTCTGCCATGTCCAACCCTATAAATCATTTTAATATATAAATTTTGAGCTATAAAATCATATGTTGTCACTTGCTATGTTATATGCAACATCAAAATAATTAATCGTGTCAAATTCTCTACAATATTTCTTGGCATGTACCTTCTAATGTCTCTCCTTCATTCTTTACAACCACAATAAATATTTGGGGGTTACAACTTCAATAAAAAACAATTGTTAGTTAAGCAAATCATAATAAAGTTTTATCCACGTATGATGTTGCAGTCTAATACTTATACCTTCTATTTTGTCTCATTCTATCTCTTCTAATACTTTGCCCTTCATTCACTATGAAACTCCCACTTTCACCCCTTGTCATTCCCTATACAATTTTCTAGATTTAACTTCTTTTTTTTTCTACTCATGCAGACCTTTTTGTATTATTTTGTCTATTTGATTGCTTCTTTTTGTCTATATTTGCAAAAGAGGAAGAGATGTTGTTGAAGGACATGAAGAAATTAACTGTTATAGGAGGATCGTGGATCATCTCTTTCATAAGAATTGGAAAACGTACTCACCAAAATCTCTATGTTTAATACAAAACAGAGCCTTCAAGTTGTACTTAAGGTAAAACTCCCCTTATCCACCTCCATTGTTGTATATGCTACAAAAACACCCTTTTCACTCATGTGGTATTTGTTACACAATGTCAATCAACCTGTAGTGGTACAAAATTAGATTAATTTTTCAATGTTGTTGTTTATCATTCATTCCAAAAAATAATACAATATTTGCTTAAACAAGCACATGTTGAAAATGTTTTTTTTTTCTCGAAACTAATCTTTTATTGAGTTGTTAACTGCTTTTTAGTTGCTTCTTCGTAGATCTAGTATGAGGAGTTTGATCTTATTAACTCTTTATTTTGCAATCATAATTTTTTATATGCAATGTGTGTGAGAGAAAGAGACATCTCTCAAACACACTAGGGATGTTTTTTTATTTATAACTTAGAGACATTTGCATAAAAAAAATGTGCACTCTTTTCTAACATATGCTCATATAAGGAAAAGAAAAATTGACATAACTAAAGGCAAGCATAAAATAGGCTCATATGGTCTTCTACTTGTATCCTACCATCTTGCTACATCAAAAATATGTTTATATACATGTATATAGTCTTTGAACATTTTATATATTTATGTGAAACCTAATATTGTGACTTTTAATTATGAAGTTAAACTATTTATATAGTATAATTAATTTTAAAAGCATTTTTTCTACTCACAATTAGCATCACTTAACATTTACAACATTGTTGTCTAGACTCCAAATTATATCTTCACGCTTTGATCCTAAAAAGGATAAAGTACAATGTTTTAGATCATTCTTTTCTTGCGATTTTAATTCAATTCATAGAAATCACTACAACCTGCAAAACCTTGTCGATCATTTGCAAGTATTAAGTTTCAAGTAAATGAAAAATGGTATATGAAGAATTTGTGGTTCAATCTCGATTATTGGTGAAAATCCAATATGAAGTCAATAGAATATTTGTCAAATAATAGTTTGACTTTGATCATACTTAATTTTTGATTTCAAATGTGCTTCTTGAGAATTTCATCACTCAACTATTTTGACCAAGGATATAATCTATATAGAGGTAGATTTTTCAAAAGGCTATGATCTTCTAGATGGATATGATTTGTAAATTAATTTTATCACTTTAATTGTTTAAAATATTATAATAAGAATGTCAATGTGCATAATGTGCATCTCATTTTCCTCATTATAAAAAGCTTTATCAAGTTCTCAAAGATTTATCAAGTTCTCAAAGATTTATCAAGTTCATAGTTTGGATCTTATCCAAAGTAGTCTCTAATAATAACTTGAAAGTAAACTTAAAGAATTTATCACTTTTCCTCTTACTCAACATGATAATTTTTATAATGAAATAATTTACAATTATTGAAGGTAATAATTCAAGGTAATATTTATTTACTTTTATGATTAAATAATACATGCATTGGTGGTGTAAAACTTTTGAACATTATCATTTAATCACAAATTATCTTATATGATAAGTGTATCAATTTTTATAATGACTATCTTAAAAATAATTATACTAAAATGATTTTGGTTATTACATTGTCAATGCATGCCTATAAAACTTTATTTATATAATTAAATCTCTAAAAGTATGACATAAATTTCTTAACCCGTACAACATGTGAATCAATATCTAGTAAGGATAAAAAAAAAAAAGGAGGAAAGACTTGGTGACTTTATGTAATTGACACATGTTAGAGTGGTAACACAATAGGTAACACATCATGTCTAACATTGTCCATTAGTAAAAAGATTTAAACTCCTTATAGTTGAATTTTTTAAGCATTTAATCATTCAAGAACTGAAATTTTTCCAAGCATACTTAAAATATGTATATTAAATTTGATTTTCCCAATCTTTATCTAACAAGTACAATAATTGTTTGAATGTATGAAACAAATAATAACATGAAATTCAATTTCTTAGTTGCCTGGAGTAAAAAAAAATACTAACTAGATGATTTTCAATTTAAGATCAATTTTAGAATTTTAATAATTTTAAAGAATGAATTGATAATTTCATTGAATTTATAAGAATTAAAATGCTAAAAAAAATTCCTAATTAAAAGAACAAAAAAAAAAGTAAAATGTTAATAATATGCTCTAACATACTCTTTATTATCAAATGTAATATAATCAAAATACATGCAACAAAGGGTTTGAATTGTGTGCATGTAAACTCTGAAACTTTTCACAAAATTTTGACAAATATGTAAAAGATTGTCCAATGTTAAAATCATAAGATAAGGAAAGAATATCACACAAATGTTTTGCACTAATTCACTTATCACTTGAGTTACATCTAATTTCTTCACTAAAAGGATTTTCGTTAAACAACACAAGTTACTGTTAGGAACACAATCAAGGAATATAATTAAAGGAACAAATTATTTGGTAATCAGAACTAACAACAATATGTTTCCAAGGGTTTCCCCTTCTACAACCCCCCCCCCCCCTCCCCTTAAATGCTTTATTTCTTAAATTGTCTTTTATTTTGTTTTTTACTCTTTTTTATACCCAAAATAGATTAACCAATTCACTCCCTCTCTTATTCTTTATTCTTTCGTGTGTACACCTTCTACAATAAGAATCAACCTTGTCCTCAAGCTTGAAATATGGAAATTGATAATGAATTGTGCACAAATCCTCCCATGTGGCTTCTTCTACAAGTCTAACTTTCAACTGGACCAAAAAATTATATATATGCTTATTGTGGCTATTAATAGAACAAGTTGGCAAGATTTTGATGGAAAAATATAAAGCTAGATCAACTTGAAGTTCTCTAAGAAGTTTGTATTCAATTGAATTATCTCCTATAGCTTTCTTCAATTGTGAAACATGAAACACCATATGTATCCTAGACATAGCAAGCAACTAACTTAGGCTTCATGCGAGTATGGACAAATAGTAGATGATGGGGCCTTATTTTCAAATAAGCCCAATATCTTGGTTGTATAATGGATGGCTTCTTGTGATTCTAAGAATAATGAGTCATATGTGACTAAGCTCATGCTAGATGGAACTTAATTTGCTTTAGTGCTTCATCCATATCCATTAAGTCTTATGCAACTGCCTCCATTAAAGTTTCCCTATGTATAAACTTAGAAGAGATGGAGGTAGTCTCCAATACACAGTCTCAAACAATGAACAATGTGCTGCACTATGAAAATTGGTATTATACCAATATTCAGCCCAACTCAAAAACTCATATCAAGCATTTGGTAGCTCATAAATGAAACAACATAGGCAAGTTTCCCAAAGTATAACTCAGTACCTTATGACTTGAAAAGCTCTTGCCAAAAATGGATTAAGAAGGTGGGACTAACAAAAGAAATAGGAATCCCATGAAGCCGAACCACCTCTCTAGCAAATATTTCTACCAAAGAGAGTGTTGTGTAAGGGTGTTTAGTGGCTATAAAATGTCCATACTTGTTTAGCTTATCTACCACCACCAAGATTGCATCATACCTTTTTCACTTGGTGAGTCCTATTATCATGTTCATGCTCACCTCCTCCCAAATTGCATTAGGAATTGGCAACGATTGTAGTAATCTTGTTGAAGATGTCACCTAGTATTTTCTATGTTCGTATATATGACACACAACCACATATGTTGTGATTGTACCCTTCATTCCAATTCAACATACAGATTGCGCTATATGTCTATATGTCCTATAAATGCCTAAATGTCCCTAACTTAATGAAGCATGAAATTCATGAAGTAACTTAGGAATCCTAGCTAAAAAAGTTGAGAGAACTAATCTTTCCTTATAATGCATCTTATCGTTTTCCAAAGTATAATACAAGTGAGAGTTAGGGCCCTAGATCAAGTGCTCATTTATTTTGGCTAGAGTTGGATCACTCTTCATCTGTCAACATGTGATATTACCAAAAAATGTTGTGATATTGCTTGCATCTCTTTATCTTCCTCTCTTTTAGACAAAACATTTGCTACCTTGTTGACCATTCCCTTTTTGTAAATAATATTCAACTCATATCTCAAGAGTTTAGCCAACCAATTATGTTGATTTAAGTAATAATACGTTGTTTTAATAGGTGACGCAAGATTTTCTTATCAGTGTAAACAGTGAATTGTCATCCTAACAGGTAGGGATGCCAATGTTCAATAGATTGATAAGGATACAATAATACAGTAACAATAAAGAATCCAATCATAGAGTAAATGCAGCGGAGATAGATCCTCTCAACTTACAAGAATCCATGAGGAGCAACAACAAATAAATAACAATAATAAATCACAACAATCACGTAAGAGACACCAAAGATTTTTAACGTGAAAAAACTCTCACAAAATAATGATAAAAAATCAAGGGTCGTCTAGACTAAAGAAATAACTCCACTATGATTAACAAGGGTACAAAAGAGTTTCAATCAAGTTCATAAAAAAGTGATAATATCACGAAAAACAACAAAACCTAAAAATTACAAATAGAGAACTAAGAAAATAAAAAACCTCAAATAATAAAGCTACTATGTGAACTAAAGATCTCACAATTAGACATTATTTTAATGATCCAACCATTTAGAATAAAGAATCAGATGTTATGAATCTGCTGTCAAAATTTTAGCCCGATTTAATGGTGAACAAATTTGCAATTGTGATTTTACGATGATTGCTTTGTGTTTGAGAGAAAATTATTTTCTCTCTTCTTCTCTCTTAGGCTGTTAGTGTTCTATCTTGTTTAATACCTAATTGTCTCTTTCCCCTTTGCTTATATCTATCTCAACTTAAATAAGTTAAAAACCTAGTGGACTTCTTAATTTTGGATCTTTCTCCATATAGGAAGGGAGCCCAATACCCAACATATCTCTCCCTCACAACTATATGGAGATAATTATTAAACCGACAATCTCATAAGTTTCAAATGTTCCTCTTGGTAATGTTTTAGTCACCATATCAGCATCATTATCATCAGTATAAATTTTAACTAACTCTGATAACTAAGCATCCAAAACATCGTGTATCCAATGATATCTTACATTAATATGTTTGGACCATGAATGGAAAGTTGGATTCTTACCAAGACAGATAGCACTTTGACTGTCAATAAATAATAGATATTTGTCTTGCACAAAGCCAAACTCCTTCAAGAACTTCTTCACCCATAGCAACTCCTTGCATGTTTCAGTAATGACAATAAACTCTACTTCTATAGTAAACAATGTCACACACCTCTATAGTTTTGATTGTTAAGTCACAACTCTCCCTACAAACTTAATCAAATAGCCCAAACTTAACTTTCTAAAATCAATGTCTCCAGCCAAATATGAATCTAAGTAGCCCACCAAAGTAGGTTCATAACCTTTAAAGAAAAGCCTCACATAAATAGTACCATGAAGATACCTGAAAATCCATTTCATGGCATTCCAATATTCTTTACTTGGGTTTGACAATAATAATATACTAATTATACTAACATGTGTGATATTTGGTCTTGTACACACCATTCCATACACCAAACTACCTATCATGGATGCATAAGGAACTCCCTTCATGTCTAATTTTTCAGCTTCATTTAAAGGTATTTGTTTAGCACTCAATTTAAAAGGAATTATGAGATGAGTATTCATTGCCTTAATGTTTTCCATTTTAGACCTCCACAACACCATTTTAATATAGTGTTCCTATGATAACCAAAACTTCTTTTTCTCTCTGTCACAGATGATTCTTATACCAAGAATTTTTTTAACAACTATTGTCTTTCATGACAAATGACTCACCGATTACTTCTTCAACTTGTTAATCCTAAAAATATTTTTTCCAACAATAAACATGTCATCAACATACAATAACAAGATAATGAAGTCAACATCAGAAAAATTTTTAACAAAGACACAATGTTTAGAAGTAGTCTTCTTATAGCCTTACTTACACATAAAAGACTCAAACTTCTTATACAATTTCCTTGAAGCATACTTTAAACCATATAAGCTCTTTCTCAACCTACACACAAAGTCTTCCTTGCCTTTAACTTGAAAATCATCAAGTTGCTTCATGTTAATCTCTTTCTCCAAATCACCATAAAGGAAAGAAATTTTTATATCCATTTGCTCTACGTGCAAATCAAGAGTACTGGTCAAATTCAAAATGACTCTAATGAACAACATCTCCACCACAAGTGAGAAAATCTCATGAAAGTCCACAATTATTTTTTGTTGAAGCCTTTCACCACTAATTTGGCTTTTTACCTTAGAGACACAAAATTATTCTTATGTTTCACCTTGAAAATCCACTTGTTTCCTAAGGTCCTCTTGCCTTTAGGTAATTTCACCATGTCATAAGTGTGATTATCATGCAAGAATTTCATCTCATCTTGCATTGCATCCAACCATTATTGCTTTTCTTCACTTTTCAAGGCATATTCAAAACATTCAGGTTATTCCCCATGAGTCAAGGTCATATACTCATTGAAAGAATACCTTGTAGAAGGCTATTTTTGCCTATTGGACCTCCTGAGTTAAACTTGAGATAGTTCAGGTGCATCATTAAGATTCTCATCATGTAACATTTCATGTTCCTCTTGGACAACATCAATAAGAACATTTAATCTATCTCCAAGTTACTGATAATCAACATAATCATGATGTTTACCATGTTGAACATTACCCTCAACATTATCGAGATTGGGAATAAGCAACAACATAGGATTAATATTAGTTAGATTTTTATCTTTCTCAGGGATAGTCTTCTCCACCTTATCAATGTCTTCAATGGTTTGGTCTTCCATGAACTTTACATCACGATTTCTAACTAGCTTTTTCTCAACAAGATCATATCACTTATAGCCAAACTCATCTTGACCATAACCAATAAAGATGCATTGTTTTGTCTTTGCATACAACTTGGATCTTTCATCCTTTAGAATATGAACAAATTTCTTGCAACTAAAGACATATAATTTATCATAGCTCTCATTCTTGTCAAACCAAATTTTATTTTACACTTCACTATTAAGAACAATTTTAGGAGTGAAATTAATAACATACATCGTCGTGTATAGTGCCTCACCCTATAAATGTTTGGGTAACCTAGCATTTGAGAGCATACATCTCACTATTTTTAACAATGTTTTGTTCATCTTGTATGCTAAACCAATCAGCTAGGAAGTTTTAGGATGAGTCTTCTAATGTGCAATACCCTAAACCCTAAACAATATTTACCACAAGTATCAATATGAATGCATTTTAACTTGTTATCTAACTATTTTTCAATCAAAACATGAAATTGTTTGAACTTTTCAAGCACTTGGTCTTTTTTTTTTTGCAAAGCATAAACTCATCGTTTCCCAGAACAATCATAAATAAAGGTAGCAAAATAAAGTGCACTACTAAAATTTTTTACCTTCAATGGACCACAAACGTCATAATGCACAAATTTCAACAACTCTAACTTCCTTTAAGGAGGATGCTTCTTGAAGGATACTTTGGTTTGCTTACTGGTCATGCAATAAGAATATTTCTCCAATTCTACACTTTTTAACCCCTAATAAACATCCGTTTTAGCTAAACAATTTAGTCTATTTTCACTTATATGACTAAGCCTTCGATGCCACAAATATGTCTCCATTTTCATGACATTCACATTATCTTTAGCAACAAAAGCTTTCGTCTAATACAATTTAAATGATTTCTCTCCTTTGGCCACAACCAAGTTACCTTTGGTGAGTTTCCACTTTCCAAAACCAAAGTGGTTATTATAATCACTATCAACAAGCATTTGCACAAAAATCAAATTAAAATGAATGTTAGGAGCATGTTTAACTCCTCAAAGCAACAACTACATTCCCATGTTGGTTTATAGGCAAACATCACCAACACCAATCACCTTAGATACACCATCATTACCCATCGTCAACTCTCTAAAATCACCAGAAGTGTAAGATATGAAGAACTACTTCCTTAGTGTAACATGCAATGTAGCATCACTATCAACTATTCACATGCTCTAATATGATATAAGATTAATTAACTCATGGTCATGCAAAACAACAAGATCACCACAAATAACAGTAACAACATGATCATCATCATCATCATCCTTCTCTTTCTACTTACCATTCTTGTCTTTATTCTCCTTTTTCACAAAAATAAATTATTTTGTATGTGTCATGTTTTATAACAATAATAACACTTCACATTCTTATATTTGAACCTGGATTTACTCCTACTATTCTCTTTACCATCCTTTAGGTCCTTTTTTTGACTTTCTCCTTATTTTCAATAACAAACACCTTAAACTGAGATGAAGAACCTTGTGTCTTCCTTCTCATCTCTTCATTAAGAGCATCAATATTGGTCATTTATGAAGAAACAACATCATTAGGGGCCAAGTTAGTAATAGAAACCCAAAATGTCTTCCAAGATTCAAGTAAAATATTCAATAGTCATAATCCTAAAACTTCATCATCAAAATTGATGTCCATTCTTGATAGTTGATATAGAAGTCCTTCAAATTCATTTAAATGAATTGAAATGGAACAACTCTTCTTGTACCTCAAATTCATTAAATAGTTCAATAAATATAATTTATTATTCCTTGATTTAGATGCATACAAGGACTCAATCTTCTTCCACAAATTTTTAGCATATGTCTCATTAGCGATGTGGTTATAAACATTGTCTTCTTCAAATTGTTAAATAAAACCACACACTTGTTTATATTCAAAATCTCAGTCTTCATCAAACACAGAATCCAAATTTTTAGTAGCAAAGAAAGAAATATGCATTTTCTTCATAAATAACAAGTTTTTCATTTTTTTTCTTTCTATAAGTGATAGTTAATGTCATTCAAAGCAATCATTTTTGTATTTTCCTCCATCTTCAAGCAAGTCAAATAGCCTCAAACCAACAAAGAACTTTAATATCACTATGATAAGGACACAACAACACAATATCAATAAAAAAAAAATCCAATCATAGAGTAAATGTAGTAAAAATAGATTCTCTCAACTTGCAAGAATCTGTGAGGAGTAACAATAAATAAATAACAATAACAAATCATCACAAACACGTAAGAGAAACCAAAGATGTTTAACATGGAAAAACCTCTCTCAAAGTAAGGGTAAAAAATTACGAGTAATCTAGACCAAAGAAATAACTACTATAATCAACAAGGGTATAAGAAAGTCTCAATCAAGTTTACAAAATAGTGTTACTAGCCAAACAGACAATAAGGTAATAAAGATTACAAATAGAGAACCAAGAAGATTAAAAACCTCAAAGAACAAACTTACTATATAAACTAAATATCTCATAACTTAGACCTTGCTTTAACAATCCAACTGTTTAGAATGAAGAACCAGATGTTACTAACCTTCTACCAAAATTGCAGCCCGATCCAATGGTGAACATATTTGTAGTTGTGATTTTACGGTGACTGCTCTATGTATAAGTGAAAATTGTTTTCTCTCTTCTTCTCTCTTAGGCTGTTGGTGTTCTCTCATGTTTGATATCTAACTACCTCTCTTTGATTTTCTCATATCCCTATCCACTTAAATAAGTGAAAAACCTAGTAGACTTCTCAATTTTGGATCTTTCTCCACATAAAAAGAAAGTCTAATACCCAACAAATACAACACCAAAGCCATGATTTCTTTTTCATAAATAGACTTTGTTAGGGAGGACATGGACAATGCTTTGCTAAAAATAAAGTTATAGGTTGTTTTCCTTATAAAAGTACAACCCCCAGCTCCTTTTCTAGATGCATCACATTCTATAGAAAAAAGGTTTAGAAAAAATCGAGCATGGCCAAAACAGATGTTAAAAGTCATAGCTATCTGTAGTTGGCAAAGGTCTATCATCTTAAAGAATCTGACAAGTGAGACCACTTGTTAGGATCTCAAGCAAGGAAAATAATTAAAGGAACAAATTCTTTATTAAAGGGAACGAGCAACAATATGTTTCCAAGGGTTTCTCCTTCTATAATAGAGCTTCTACTTTATTCCCCCCCAAAGCTTTCTTTCCAAAGTCGCCCTCTCTTTACTTTGATCCTTATTTATTCCCAAAACATATTAACTAATTCACTCCTTCATCTTATTCTTTATTCATCCATGTGTACACCTTCCACACTTTATGTAACGTCCCTTTTTTATTAATTGTATTTTTAAAATAATTATATTTAGAGTTATCACGCAGATAAAACTTAAACTTCAACCATTTGGGAAATTACAATTTGATGACAACTTTCATTCCAAGTTCTCATTTCATAATATATATAAAGTATAAAGTCATACACTATTTAGAAGTTATGATACAAATACTAAAACCAAAGTCATTTCTCTAACATGTTCTAATCTAATCAGATGCTTCAGATTGATCTTCTTCATCTGTTGGTTCCTCTCTGTGATTCACAATGCCAGCTTGACTTTGATCTTATTGATGATTGTGGTGGTTGAGGGGTTGGTGGTCTCCTCCAGTTAGCTAGTACATTCAGGAATTTGAGTGGTGGAGTCTGAGAAAGAACAATTGGCACATTTACATGATGAAACTGTCATGATACTACTATGTTGGTGGGTCAGAATGCAAAGCGGACATATCCGATAAAGGTATCATCACCCTGGACCTTGCCGTAGGTCCATCTTCCTTCTAAGGGTAGAATGGTCAGATGAAAAAGTAGTTGAAATTCGTCTGCCATGTTTAATTTGTAAGAGAGGAGGATTGTAGGAGTGAGTCATCAATTCAAGGGTAAACATAGAATAAAGGGTAATCTTTATCTAACGTAAACTTTCATCTCACCGTTCGTGCCTAATTATATCTTCTAAATCATTTTTGGGCCCTTCGCTGCCTCCAATATTACAAGCTCAAGGAGGTATTACGCGAGCGTATCATTTAATATCCAATTTGTAACTTTTGGTTGACGACCAAGAGTATATACCCTGCCCAGTACTTGGTTCATGGTACTCTCAACCGAATCTTGGTAATGCTTCGCTTTATCGGGGGCGTCAAACCGGTTTGTGACACCCTCTTTTCTCTGAACGATTCACAACTTGGTACCTTATCTACCCCCAAGGTCTCACTAGAGCCTGCGTACAATCCTCAAGTACCTTCTGTGGTCAATCATTGCATCCTCCATCTTAATTTCTTACTCGATAATTTTTCAATTTAATCTTCCTTGTTTCTTCCATCACCTCTACTTTTCTTTTTCACAATGGTACTATTGGCATGTCAAGATAGATATTTTTCATTGTTCATCACAAACATTATGGATTGTACCTTCATTGTTTGAGTAGATCCCAATTCATCAAATATCCTAGAGTTATTCAGGAAATACTGTCTCTGATGAATAGTTAACAAGTATATCTATTTTTTTCCATAGATGATAACATCATTCAACCATATTGACATCATCAATACAATATATTCTATGTAAGAATAGAGATTCATAATAATCAACCATACATTATATACTAAAAAAAAGACATAATGTGTGTGTTGTGTCTAATCTTCTTTATTCTTGTATTTTTTTTTTTTTTAAATTTTATACCAACTTAATTGATCCAATAAATAAATAAATGTCATAAAACAATTTGATCGCCTAAGATAAATGACACTTTCTAAGAATCTTGTTATATTTTTGAGTCTAATGTTCAAGTAATTTCTTCGGGTTTATATAAAGTATATAAATTATTATTATAGGTAAAAAATTTCTGACTTTCATTTCTAGTATATTCATATTTATTATTTTTTTATTCTATTTATATATATATATATATATATATAATAATCAATAATTAGGCTTTAACTATATATTTCCTATAGCGCAAATTTTACATAAAATCATGACAATCTAGTTCCTATTTGTACAGTACAAAAATCAATTGCATTATTTCCTATTCCATGGATAAACTACGCTGTAAATATATATTACATCCATTCCTACATATATATATATATTTTTCATTCTAAGGAATACTTATTTGATTCCTCTCTTATATTATTATTATTATTATTATTATTATTATACTAACTAAATACTATAAATTATAATCCGTAAACGGTATTCATTATAAACGTCTCCATCAATTTTGGCTTGGGTTTTGGATTCAATGTTCTAAAACAAATTCAATCTTAATTTACCAGAAATTGTTCCATGTACACCTTTGGATTCTAATTCTTTTCCCAATCATTAGAACCCCTTCCAGCATATGATATAAACTGAGTTTGTTCGCCATCTATGGGAATCCCCGAATACCAAGATCAACAAATTTAAATCTAACAATAGTCATTAACCACAGGCACAACGGAAATTAAATGGTGAACTCCAAACTATGCAATCCACAATTAGAAGATGAACCCTTCCACAGTTTTGGATTCGTTTCCAACTCGTGCCAATTTGTCTCACAGAGAGAACAATCAAACTAAAGGCTCAAAATTATTATATACACACGATATAAAAGTCAATTCAAGTATCAATTATCAACATCCACATTCCCTACTCACCAGGTTCACGCAAATTAGATTTTAATTGGCAAACATAGTACTTAGGCATAACCGAAATGGATTTCGGATTTAAACGAAACAATTCACAAAAGAATGTTGGCTCCTCCTACCTTGTAAAATTGTTTTCTGATGAACTCTGTCAGGATTATGGCATTGAGGCAAAATTTCGAGTTCCCGGTCCTTTCTTCGAATTGACTGGCTCAAGCGATTAATTGCGGTGCAACGAATTTTTCTAGATGGAGTTTTTAATTGGATACCCCTTGAGCTACAATTTGGTTTAAGAGATTCCAAAAAATGTGCTTTCCTTCTTCGCCCCCTTTCCTCTTTTATACTAAATCTTGGCGCATCCTTCCAGGCTCGTTAGCCTCACAAGTTATGGGCTGAGTTTTCATTAGTGACAACAAGGCGTGGGCAGCGTCTGGCCAAGTACAGAGTAGTTGGCTCGAGGGTGTAGGAGGATGCATATCACAGTAATTTGAAGCTTTTTGGATTATGGCGGTGATCATAGCAGGCAGTGGGTGGGATTGATTTGCTGACTAGTTTGCAATAACTTAAGTAAATTTTGGAACGTTATGTTGTCACCGATTGCGACCTGAACAAGTGGTTAAGACACTGCCCGCCAGGCGCCAGGTCTAGGATTATTCATATATTTGATTTTCATTTTATTTTTCTTTTTTTTCAATGTCTTTAATACATATATTTATTAATGCGGCTCAATTGGTGGTTCTCTCTTTCCTCTCAGCGTACCCCGCATTTATTTTTTCTTTTCTCCTCCTTTCTTTTTCTTTACTTTCTTTTTATATTTTTATTTAATTTCTATTTTTTTGTTTAAATT
>JAMLFT010005778.1:0-17049 GCA_026544285.1 Pachyrhizus erosus
TAGAAAAAATTTAGAAGTAAAAGTAATAAAATTAAAAATAAAAATAGAAAATAATAGAAAAAGAAAAAGAATCGAAATGGAAAGGGAAAATCGAAAAAAATGATGGGGAGGATCGAACCCATGGTAAAGAAGAGAGAGAGTGTGCTTTTACCATCTGAGTTACCCACTATGGGTAGCATAATCATGAGTTATTAAATACTAAAGGAATAAAAAGTTAGGTTAATAGAAAATAAAAGCATATAATTAAAAGGAGATTGGCTGGGACTCGAACCCGCCCTTTTTAGGCACGTTTTAGGAAGAAAGGAGACGGACCGCTAGGCTCATCGTCGACATCTTAGGAAAAATTAAATCCTATATCCCTTCTTCATTCTTTTTCTTCTCGAACCGCCATGGAAGCTCCTCCCCCAACCTCAAAGGTTACTAAACCTAGCCACCCAGCCTACCTACCTAGCCTCCATGACTTAGCAATGCTACGGCCAGCTTCAGGAAATAAAATAAGCTAAGTGGGGTGGTGGAAGACGTTATATAAATGTCATCAAAATCAAACTTAGAACTCAAAAATTCAGAGAACTCCTCTTTGATTCTCTTTGTACATTCACTAAAATTGCTTCACTTCAATCCCTATTGTAACATCCAAAATTTCTACCAAATTCATTTTCAATAAAAATTAGACAAACCATTAAAAAGTAATTCTCATTCATTAATTTACATCATTGTACATCAATAACTATACTACTTATACAAAAAGATGATAAATCTAAGATTTGCCTTTAGAGTTTTCTGATGGATCTTCTTCCTTAGAAGATTATGCTCTTGGAGGCGGACTGGTCGGTTTGGTATTAGTACGAGTATAGGTAGTAGGTTGACTGGAGTTGTTTGGTCACCTTCTTTTGGGATGTGAAGGAATTTTAGGAGGATATTTTCAAAATCTAGGAGGTACAACCTAGGTTAACATTATAGGGACATCTATTTTGGCTAGGTGTTGAAGTTGTAAAGGATTTTGTTGGGAAGAAAGTAAATCGAACATACCCAGTATAAGTGTCTAATAGGTATAAGGGATCTCTAGTCCATCTTCCATAAAGAGGGGTTATGGACAGGTGAAATAAAGGACAAAAATCATCAATTATCTTTTCCTAAAAATATAGGATTTGTAGGAGTGAGTCACCTATTCTCCATCAAACACATTTAATTGGAATACTATTAAATGTTTACTCTCATCTCACCGTATTGGATCCTATAAATTGATTACTATCACATTGGGATCCCTCGCTCCCTCTTACTACTAACTCCTAAGAACTTATACGAAACATATTATTATATGCATAATTTGTAACTTCTTGGGTGACGATCGGGAGTACATATCTTGAGCTAGTTCAAGACTCAAATACTCTTTACTGACCTAGGTAATGCTCTCCTTTGTCAGGGTTACCAAGTCGGCTTTTTGTGGTCTCTTATTTTTGGTAGTCCACAAACTTTATGCCTATACACCCCCAAGGACTTCAACAACCTACATACATTCCTCAGGTACCTTCTATAGTAAACCCATTGCATTTCCCCAATCTTTTATCTCACACGTATTATATTTTTAGTTGCTTCATTTTTTGCTTCTTTCGATCAAATCTCATGGTACGAGATCCCAATAATATCCATGGATGGAGAATTCCCACTTTGTAGCAATCATTCAATATCATTTAGCCAATTCATCCACCATTACTAGCTCTTTTTGGTCAATTTCATACTACGAGAGGGATTTTTAAGTCAAGGAGACTTATCGACTTTCTTATCTATCATTTTCTACTATTTTAGGGTTAGAAATATGAATTTCTTTTCATAGTAAAGCTAAATATGTCCATAAGGACAACATATCAACAAAAGTATTTAAAGTTTGTTTAAGAACTTCACATTTCTTTAAGTTTTAACTAAAAGGGTAGTTTAGTCATCTTAATTTTATATAAAATAAATCTTCTTCCTAATCTTAACAAAAATATTATATTATTTTATTTTCAAAAGATTTATCTAGTTTTACAAATTTTCCTAAAATTACTAATTAGGGGCATTTTGGTCATTCTCAAGGAAAATCTCATTTTTCATAAAATTTTATCTTTCTTCTATCTTTATAGATGATGTGAATTCAGAAATATCAATCCTTACCTAACTTTCATTGAATTTATCATAATTTCTAAATATTTTTAAATGGAAGGGTATTTTGGTCTTTTTTATAAAATTTATTTTTTTTATAATTTTCCTTCTCATTTTTAACCTAAGATGGATATAAATTTGTTCATTTCATATGTAGAAGCCCTGTGGGTAACTTTTTCTTGAGTCAAGATGGCAAAAATAGTAAGAAATTTTAAAATTTATGCGTAGGGTATTTTGGTCTTTTTCTAAAATATTTTTGTTTTTAACAAATTTTTCCACAATCCCTTTTTCTAAAAAATAATTAGATTTCTTTTTAATCTTTGTTCCTAGATTTTTTATAGGGAAGGTAACATATTTGCAAAATCTTTGTCCTAGGGGTATTTTGGTAAATTTTACCCCAGCGGCAAAATGGTCATTTGACCATTTGTCTTCTTCTTCTTCCTTAGAATGCAATTATAGTTTTTGGCTCATTGTTGCTTTTAAATTTCTTTGTTCCTCTCTCAATCCTATTTTGTGTTTGCTTATTAGCCATTAAATCATTTTTAGTAGGTTAATAGCCTTTTAGACATTATTTACTTAAAATATAAAGGGTCAGAAACTCAAAAACCAATAACGAAGTTTACAAAACTCATTCAAACTTTGATTTTCAATTTTCCTTTGAATTCAAGAAAATTTCTTTCCAGAATAATTCAAACATGATCGACTTAGCTTATATTAACCAAAGTTGAATCAAAGAAGGTACTAACAAAAGGAATTGAGTCATTTGATTTTCAATTTTTCAAATTTTTTATTTCAATTTGAATTCTAGAAATTCGATAGATTTATATCGTTAAAATCTCAAAAATCCAAATTCAATCATCCTAGAGTAATTCTAGAAATCAAAATTGAAGAAAAGATAACTCCTCCTACCTAAATTTGGAAATTTTCGACAAGAGTTTGCAGATTTCGGTGAAGCTCCAGCGTACTTTCGAAGGGTCAAAAGCTTGTAAAACAAGAATGAAGTTTACAAAACTTGTTCAAACTTTGATTTTTTATTTTCCTTTGAATTCCAGAAAATTTTCTTGCAAAAATAATTCAAACATGATCGACTTAGCTTATATTAACCTAAATTGAATCAAATAAGGTACTAACAGAAGGAATTGAGTCGTTTGATTTTCAATTTTTCAAAATTTTTATTTCAAATCGAATTCTAGAAATATGTTAGTTTTATATCGTTAAAATCTCAAAAATCCAAATTCAATCATCTTAGAGTAATTCTAGAAATCAAAATTGAAAAAAAGCTAACTCCTTTAGAAATTTTCAACAAGAGTTTGCAGATTCTGGTGAAGCTCTGACATACTTTTGAATTTGTGATTCCTTTTCGTTTTCTTCGAAGTTCTTCCACCAAAACGATGCTTGGGATATTCCTAAGCTACTGGGATTGAAACGAAGTGATTTGGTCTAGTGGGTAGTGAGTATCAAAGAGAATAAGTTTTCTATGATTTGAATTTGAAAACTCAACTTCCATGGCTTTTATAGCATTTTCCATCACCATTCCCGACTTATTTTATTCCCTAAGGCTAATCGTAGCCTCACTTAATCATGGATCCAGGTAGGCTAGGCTAGGCAGCGACTTGTAGGAAGCTTTGAGTTTTGGGAAGAAGCTTTAATGACAGTTTAGGGATGAAGGTGCAGACGGAAGGGATATAGGATTTAATAAATCCTAAAATGCCAGCAATGGGCCTAGCGGTCTAAATGACAACTATACACTCCTCTCTTTCCTTAGCGCCAAAAGGGGGTGGGTTCGAATCCCAGCCAACCCCCTTTTGTTTTCTCCGTTTTTTATTCTCTTGTATTTCCTTATTTCCCTTTATATACTAAAAGATGCGCTTCCATGTTACCCTTAATAGGTAGCTCAGTTGGCAATTAAAGCGCGCTTCTCTCTTCTTCTCTCACACCCTAGGTTTGAGCCTCACCCAAAACATTTTTATTTTCCTTTTCTTTTTCCCTTTTCTTTTTCTTTTGCTATATTCTATTTTTATTTCTTTTTTTTTATTTTTGCTTCTAAAATTTTTCTAAAAATTCCTATAAATAATTTTATAATTTTCTCTACTTATTTCTATATTTTCCCTATTTAGAGTAGCTAAATAAATTTTATATATTTATTTATTTAATTTTATTTGTATTTTTAATTATAATATTTAGTTTTCTTTATTCTAAATAACTAGTTTATTAAATCTATTTTTCTCGTTATCTTCATTTTAAATATCTTGGGAAGTATATTTTATTTTTATTTATCTTTTATTTATTTTTCTTTAAACTTAACATACTAATAAAAGTCTAATTCTTATTAAAATAAATCCAAAATCTTCATTTGACTTAAAAAATTTCTTTTTCTTCCTCTAATATTATTTCGAAAGTCTAGATTTCCATCTAAATAAATTATCGATGTTTATAAATCATAATAAATAATATATATATATATTATATATGTCATATTCCCCCATAAAGGAATATATATATATGTGGAACAGAATGTTATACCTACAACTTTGAATTATCCCAAGCTTCAATTTGGTTGAAGAAATTTGAAGAAACCAACAAGGAATTGCGATTTAGAAGACTCGCTGAAGCTTCGTCAGATTTTGCAAATCCTCGTCAGAAAATTCTAAATTAAGGTAAGAGGAATTGCTTTTTCTTCAAATCTAATTACTAGACCTAATCTAGGATATATGAATTTGGATTTTTGAGAATTTAACTTTCTAAAGTCAATGAATTCTCTAAAATTGAATTGAAATTGGAAAACTAAAAATTTGAAACTCGAGTGGCTCAATTCTTTATGTCAATGCCATAATTGATTTAGTTTTTGGTTAGAATAAGCTATGTTGATCATGTTCGAATCATTCTGGTTAGGAAAATTTCTTGAATTCATGGGGAAAGTCGAAAATCAAATTTTGAACTAGTTTTAAAACTTCATTCTTGTTTTCTCTAGATTCCAATTATTCAAGTTTTAAGTAAATAATGTTTAATAGATTAATATTTCACTATAAATGATTCAACAATTGATAAATATACACAAAATAAGAATAAGAGAGGAGTTAGGAAAATTTGAAAACAATTTCAAACCAAAACAATACCATGTGTTATGAGGAAGAAGAAAGGAGATGGTCAAATGACCATTTTTCCCCTAGGAGTAAAATTTACTAAAATACCCCTAGGTCTACAATCTTACAAAGCTACAATCCTCACCATCCAAGGTCTAGGAACAAAATAAAAGGGAAACTCTTATTCTATGATACAATAAAAAGGTTAAGAAGTGATTATGAAAAATTGTAATATTTAAAATTTCATAAAATGACTAAAATACCCCTAGTTATGAAAAATTAAATTTCTACTATTTTGCTAATATAATTTAGTGATAGATTAGCTAGGAATTTTCTATGCATAAATTAATTAAACTTATATTCATTCTATAGTAAGGAACATGAGAAAAATCCACATAAATTAAAATTTTGTGAAAAAAATCAAAATACCCTTCCATCATAAAATTTATAGTTTTGTTGTTTTAAATTCAAGGGAAGTTAGTCAAGATGTCTTATGTTGACACTACTAGGTTCACAATATTCATAAAGTTAGAAAAGTGATTAAATTTCATCGAAAATGAAATTTATGAAAATGACCAAAATGCCCCTAGTCATTATTTTTACAGAAAATTTGTAATGTTGGATAATCTTTCTGAAAATAAATGAAGTAATACTTTAAAATATATGTTTTTAAAATTAGGAAGGAAATTTCTATAAAAGTTGAAAGGACCAAAATGCCCTTTTTATAAATAAATTACTAAAATACTCTTCTTATAAATTTTACCCAAATTGACGTCAAATCTAAATTTTGATAGATTATTCCAATTTTCTTTTTAAGGGTTCATAATTAATTAGTACATGAAGATATAAAAAGAAGTATTACAATAAAATCCATAAATGATGTGTAAAATGACTAAATTGCCTTCTTTTCCAACTTAAGAAAATGTGAAATTTTGAACTTTGATTATTCTTTTGAATTTCCCTCTTGATATATGTACTATTACTATTGATATATTCTGATAATGAAATATTTTAGTAGAAAGGAGCTCACATTGAATGAAATCCTAAGATAGTAGAAAATGACAAATGAAAAGTTTGATAAGTCTCCTTGATTGAAGATCCCTCCCGTAGAATGAAATTTGGCTAGAAAGAGCCAATAATGATTGATAAATATGACAATTGATATTACTATGATTGAATGATTTAAGATAAAGTGGGATTTTCCATCTGTTGATGTTCTTGGAATCTTGTACCTTGAGACTTGATTGGAGGAAGATAGAAAGGTAACAATTAAATCATAATTCGTGTGAGATACAAGATTAGAGAAATGCAATGGGTTGATTACAGAAGATACTTGAGGAATGTATGCAGATTGTAGAAGTCCTTGGGGGTGTATAGGTACAAAGTTTGTGGATTGCCCAAGAATAGGGGGTCACACAAAGTTGGCTTGGTAACCTTGACAAAGTAGAGCATTACCAAAATTGGTAGAAAATATTTGAGTCTTATACCAGTTCAAGATATGTACTCTCGATTGTCACCCAAAAAGTTACAATTTTATGGATAAGACAATACATTTCACATAAGTCCTCAAAAGTCAATAGTAAGAGGTAGCGAGGGGCCCTAATGCTAGTGATAAATTAATAGGACACGTTATGGTGAGTTGAGAATTAACGATTATAGGTATGCCATTATATGTGGTTATTGGAGAACATGTGACTCACTCCTACAAATCCTACATTTTTCAGGACAAGATGACTGATGACTATCGACCTTTGTTCCACTTATCTATAATCCTTTTTTGTGGAAGATGGACTAGGGATCCCTTATACCAGTTAGACACCTATACCAGATATGTTCGATTTACTTTCTTTCTTTTTGAACCCTTTTCAACTTCTATACCTAACTAGATAGATCTCCTCATAATGTTAACTCAAGTTGTACCTCCTAGGTTTTTAGATTCTCCTCCTAGAATCCCATCACATCCTAAAAGAAGGCAACCAAATAATCCTAGTCAACCTTTTACCTCTACTCTCACTAGCACTAGGCCATCTGTAAACTTTGGATGTGAGGAAGAATCTTAAATTTTAATTTCTATCTTGTATAAGTAACAAAAATTTTGATGTACTTTGATGTAAATTAATTAATGAAAGTTTATCTTCAATTGTTTGTCTGATTAAAATTAAAGTTGACCAAATAAATTAGTAAAAAATTTTAGGTCATTACATAATGGACATTCACAAGATTAGAGGCTAGAGATTACTATTTGAGTCTAGGTTTCTTTTTTGTATGTATATCGTCATCTTGCATTTTTGCTAGTTGTATTTTTGGCTATTTTGGAGTGGGATGTGCATCGTCTATATACATTTTATATTATTTTGTTATTCGCTATGTACAAATTTCTTATATATATAAAGAGAGAGGTACATTTAGTAAATTTTTATGCTTTCAATTCTTTGTACATAAATGTTTTTAGATTATGAATTCATTTTATCCATTTGTATTTCTACTAATGAAATTGTTTCCCAATACCTTAAATATTTTGTTTCATGATAACATATTTTCTTCTTTTACATTAACAAATAAAATGTTCTAAAATTTTCTACCAAATTTTATATTTCTTTGAGTATCAAATATTTCATGAAATTAAATGAAACAAAAATGTTTTAAAATCTAATAAAAGGGATATACAACACGTGTTTTACAAACTAGAATTTATTATGTTACACCAATACTTGATCTATTTTTTTTCTGTAAGAAACATATCATTTTGATGAGAAAATGTTTCTTTATACAAATTTTCTATAAGTTTAACATATTTATCAAACCTAATCTCTTATACTTAGCCTTATTTGTTTGATCTACTAAGATGTTTGAATGCCTTGACTTCTTTCTTCTCAAACTTTTGTCTGATAGACCTTTTATGCTCTATATGCTTTATTTTTATATGAAGAGAAATTGATCTTTGCTTAACGTCATAAAAAAAAGGAAAGATTGTTAAAACATATAACAAATCAAGATCCTTCAATATTTTGATTATGTAAAAAAATATTAAGTTAGTCTTAGGTCTAAGAATATTAGACAAATATTTGTTGCTTTGATGACTCCATCTGATGCACAAATGATTCGTTTGCATTTGAATATTTAACTAATAATTATTACACTAAAACTCTACATTTCATGTGTAGAAAATGTCACTTATTCCTCCTAGGATATGTCGAAGTTCAAATTTATTTTGAATACTATTGAGGAAGTCTTTAGAAGCATAAAAAGGCATGCTTGAATAAGTTTAAAGATCTACTAAGTATGTGAAAAAGTGATAAGACTTTTGATAGATAAGAGTCTACAAAAGGAGATAAGTGAAGCACTATATTAGAAATTAAATGACTGATTGGTGAAAAGCAATTAATGATGCAACTAATTCCATGACATTTCTTCACCAACAAACAAAGATAAAATAATGTTGTGAGGCAATGAGTATTTTCAAAGGAGACCGTATATAAAAGACTTGAAAATTTTAACATAGGGAATCTCATTAGAAAATTGATGTGTCAAAACTTTGATATTATCAAGCCTCATTTCTTTTCTTGTAAACATATCAAAAACTCTCAAATCCTTTATATGTTTGAGAGTAAGACTTTGATCTTCATTGTAAACTTGTCTATCTCAAATGATAAAAAAGTCTTGAGTACCTTGTAAGAAAACTCAATCCTAAGAAGATAAGGTAGAGCCAGAAGCATGACAAAAGAATATTGTGTGTAGCTTGAAGAGATAAAGAAAAAAACACTTGTTACAAAGTCATAAGTAACTTGTGAAAATAATACTCATAATTTTTGTAGTTTAATAAAACTTGATGATTTATCAAGAATTAGACATAACCTTAGTAGTAGAGGTGAATTAATATAAAAATATCTTATACTTTTATTGTTTCTTTTTGTTTTTTTCTAACGTTTAATGGGAGAATTGTATATTTTGTTTTGGAATGTTTGTTAACAAGTTTTTAACTCATTATATCTAGAGATCATCATTCGAGTTTTTTTAATTATTTTTTCTCACAGACAATATACTTAAATGTCTTTCCAAATTTGCCTTCAAGTTTTTTTTTATAAACATAATTCAACCTCCTTCTTTTGTTTCACTTTATTTTACAACGATGTTTGGTAAATGAGATCAAATATAAGAAGTACGTTGTTAGCATTGTATCGCAAGGGATTACATTTTAAATTCGAGAGAAAGTATTTTGAGTAAAAGATTCGGCCCATTCTAATTTCGATAATCGAACACATAAATTATTTATTTTCAGCTCCATTTTAGCCATTAGTCAAATTTTCTGGTATGCAGGATATACAGTGCGGTGCATTATCACTTCAATTCATAATGTGTGGTTCAGCTTTTAAAAATGAAGCATAAGCATAATAATTGACATGGAATTCCCAAGTTAATTTAAACAAGAATTGGCATCTTTCTTTGTTATTCGCTTGACCATAATATTTTATAAACAAGAAAAAAAGGTTTTTGTTATCATTATTTGATAAAGTTGACAATCGATCAGCTCAGAGAATATTTCAGTATTTTACTGGTCATTGATACATAATTAATACAATAAGAGGAAAGTTTCAATCAAATCTAGGAATTATCTTAATCTGTGGGGACAAAATCTACGTACCAAAAATATTCTGCAAATTGTGGGTCTAATCAATAATACAATTAATAGGACAACAGAATAGATTGGCCGTATTATTTATTTATAAATTCTTGAAACCTTGTGCGCAGGACAACTAATCATATCCCCACTGTGAACAGAGATATTTATTATCGTTTTCAATTCAATTTGTCTCACATGTTTGTCGTACACATTAGGGGATGTTTTAAGTTTATTGAGAATTTTAAGTTTAAAATATTAAATTTATATGATTACTATACATATTTTAAAAGTTATTTTTAAGAATGATTTTTTAATTAAGTCTGATAAATAATTAAAATTTTTAATAAAAATATCATATTATTATTGATAAATATAAATATTACTAAAAGCATCAACTGAACATATTTATTTATTCTCCCAAAATATTCGTCCACAAAAGAAGCTACAAACCTTTAGAATTAAGATGATGCAACAGACATATCGCCAAACTAAACTTTCAAGTTTCAACTTATTACATCCTTAGAACATGACACTGAATTCACACCACAAACATTTGTTTTAAATACCACAATATGCTTTGATTCGGGAATCAGATTTTATGGCTTCTTCAGTGAGAAAGAAACGAAGGTATCCATAATGGTAAAATGGTTTATAACGTAGAGGATGTTCCTCATCAACTAGCTCCTCTTGTGGTTCCATTATCTTAGCAGCATATGAAAGTAGTCCCATGGAGTATCTGTCTATCTTTGAGTTTATTATAACTCTGTGTTCACAAGCTGGTATCCTGTCATTACTCCAAACCTGCGCCATAAAGTTTTAATCTAAGCATTTTAATGGAAGAGAGTATAATATATTCGAAATCTTATTATATATATGAGATACTAACACGTAAAATTGAGCTATTAGGATTTAAAACTTAAGGCTTGAATATATTTTACATGTTTTTAAAATATATTTATTTTTGGTTTTACTTTTTAGTTTTCTTATACTTTTTTTATTATCTATGTAATGTTTAAACTTTTCATTTTTAGTTCTCTTGTTAGTCTCCATTACAAGAATATCTTTGTGGCTCTATGCAACGTTTGTCACGTAAGTATTTTTTTTAATGATAGCAAAAAAGAAAAAGAAAAAAAAGGTTTGAATATTTGTATATAAAGATCATTAAAAAATTATGAGCACTAAAAGTAAAATTTCGTATATTTGTAAAAACAAAAAAAGTATTAAATTAAATTTAAAATTTTAAAAATAATTTACCTTAGCTTAGTGTAGAAATCGAAATGTAATGCATAATAGAATATTATATGCATATCATTTTGTCACTTGTGAAAATGAACTATATCTTCACAAAATACAATCACTTTCTCAAGTTTCATATATGAGTTGCCTATAAGACTATAACTTTACTTCTTCAAAGTAATTATTTTTAGCGTCAGGAAATTTGAATTCCAATAACCATTTTTGTTCTCGTACCTTCAACTTTATCATTTTAGGCACTGGATTTATTATTATTTGATTAAATTATCATTTGTGTTTAAAAGATAGGATTGACATAAAACACTACTTATTCTACATAATTGTGTGTCCTCTATCTATATTTTGCATGATTTTGGCATTTGAGACTCTTGAAATTGTGTTAAATTAATCAATTTTGTGATATATACGTTTCACCATAAGACTGAACAAAAGTGACTCACCATCAATGCATCGCCACCCATTACCAAATACAGCGAGGGTGAAGCACCCACCTCAAACCATTCCCCATCCTTTAATTTGACCCCCAAGCCTTCTACCTTCTGATTCAATATAGTTAGGAAAGCTGTGTCAGAATGAGGAGCCACTCCCAAATTACTCTCACCCTCTTGGGGTTTTCTGTATTTGTAGCCTCGGAGCACATAGTCTGTTGATTCAAGTAAAGACTCAAATTTCTTCCTCTCAAGTCCATAGCTCTCAAACACCATACTCTTCACAATATGGTCCAATTCCACTAGTTGCTTTGCATAGGAATGGACACTTTCACTACTCAACAGAAAAAAATAAATAAATCTAAGATTAACCTATACATATAGAGGAAAACGGATAAAATTATTCTAATAGTAAATATTTTAAAAATACTTTTAAGATAATTTGATTTTTATATATATATAGTAAAATCTTTATACTAATTGTGCATGTATATTAATTTTATTAATTAAATTCTTGTCAAAATTTTATTTCTCTTTTCAATTTACAAAACCCACATAGATTTAATCCCTTAAGAGAAACAAAAATTATGTCATTTTTGTTAAATGCAAAGTCTAAAAGTAAATTAAGTTCTTATACGAAGTAAAACTAAAAGGCATCGTAAAAAGTTTTTTTAAATAAAAGTTTAATTTTAATTTTTATTAATACTTTTTTCTTATTTTAATCTTGCTAACCATGTCAAATAATAGTGTAATAAGGAAGTTTGTAGTTCATAAGTAAGTTTAAGAAAATAATTCTATGTAATTTATTTTTGATAAACATTAAATTTAAATTTCTTATCAACTAGTTTAATGTTATCAATTATTTTGAATAAATAAAAATATATAAATATAGTTTATTAAAAAATTATACCTAATTATCATGTATAACTTTTTAATAATTACAACAAATAAATTAACTACTAATTTCACTATTATATCATCATTTAATATAATATGTGATAGTTGAGAGTAAAATAAAAAATATAAATTTTACAAAAACTAAAAAAAAAATAATTTAAAAACATTATATTTTATAAAGATAAAAGATTATTTAAATCTAAAATAGATCAGATTAATTATCAGTATGTGAAAAAGAATTAGTTACCAGAAACGATCATTTCCTTGGGGCCACATAACGTGTGTGTATTTCTGACAATGCTCAAAGCTTAGTGGGTTCATGATCCCCGCAGATTCATATAAAGGAATCCCAGGTCGCTGGCCGGAGTAGCTAAATATAGGCTTTTCAGTGGTTTTCCTCCGTTTTGTTTCTATTGAGAGGTCAAAAAACTTCTTCATTTCTGAGTAAACAGAGTCGTATGTCTCCAAACTCACGTTATCATAGAGTGCCAAGAAACCACCATGATCCTCAAGTGCACTACGCACTATTTGACAAGCTGAAACCCATGTATCAGTACCCGGTTTCAGATTTTCATTAGTAAAGTCTACAATTGGTAGCTCTGACTGTGTTTGGGATCCCATGATCCTTTGGACTTTAATTAAGCTCCCTTGCCCAAAAGATTTTGATTTTGATCTTGATGTTGGATATATGATGCAAGTTATCACTAAGCCAATTGATTCATATATATATAGAACTTCCTTTGGACTGTTGTGTTTTCTTTCTTGTTTCCTTCGTTCTATTAAATACTAAGCAATTTTCTTAGGGGAAGATCATCAACCAGGTGTCACGGCCGATACATGTGACTATAGGTTGCGCGTTAATATTCAATTCAATTTTAATCTTTTACCCGTGTAATTTTTATACTTAATTCAATTATTTGTTCTTATATTATTAGGGTTGTAGCTAGAATATGAAAATAAAAAATAGGATAGGATACCTATATTTTATTTTATTAGTATAGTCTATTTTGCTTATTGAGAATGAGTTTGGTTAAAAAACAAGATATATGTTAGTGTCTCTCTTTCTTTCATTATTATATAATATAGTGAGGATAAATATTAAATGATACAGTATAATTTATATAAACTATTACACTATACAATAATTTATATAACATATAATTTGATTAATTTAACTATTAAATTATAATTATATATTATTTTAATTATTTATGACAATTTTTATAAAAATCAAACATTAATAAAATATTATTAAATTATCACATTTTAGTATATTTTTAAAAAATATAAATAGCGTTAATTTTAATATATGAATAATATATCAAAATATACTAAAATATGAATTATTTAATTATATTCTTATTATTGTTAAATTTTTATAAAATTTAATATAAACAATCAATATAATATAAAATTATAATTTAATGGTTAGATTAACAAAATTTATATTTTAAATAAAGTTGTAGATGATGTAATAATTAGTAAGCGTTGGATCGATGTAATTTGATTTCTTCCTTTCTCTCTCTCTATATATATATATAATTATATTATTATATATTTAAATTGATTATATATATTTGTATTTAAATATTAAAAATTAAATCATCATTATTCAAATATATTGAAAAGAAATTATTATAATATAATATTAATAATTGTAATTTCAAAATATTATATATTATTTATAATTTTAAGAAAAGTAACTACATCAACAAAATGATTCTTTTATAATTTCCTTAAAATAATAATTTTTTATACTTTTATAATTTATATAAATAAAAAATAAATTAAAAATTACCTCTTAAAAAAGCAAATGTAATATAAATGAAACGATAATATTATTGATTGTACATAACTTATATACTATCTTATTATTATTTTATCTATATCAAATATAAGGCAACATAACATACTAATGTTATTGTATTTGTTATTGGACAAGCATCAAATATCAATTGAATTTTATTCTCCTCTTATATTATATGATGATGGTTTTATTTTCTTTCTCATTTCATATTTTTATTCTATCGTGTTTTGAATAGCAAACAATCCTTAAAGAAATCACCAAGTCCTATAGGATATTTAAAGCAAGTGGTAAATTTATGAGTATAGAAGTAGAAACATACTGCTGATAAAAGACGCCTAGTGTAACGCCTAACTATTAAGGATATAAAAGTAAATAGCTATTAAAAATATTTAATAAATTAAAATTTCAGAAGTCATTTACAACCTTTGTTTTTCAAAAAAAAAAAAAAAACATTTTGCTTTTCTATCTTTAGCATCAAACTTTAAGATTTGATATTAAAACAACACTCTATCTAACCAATCACCATAATAATAAAAATTTAATGATTATATTAACAATAATTTTTACATTAATCATTAATTATTATTGATATGATTTTTAAAATTTTATATAATAATTCATATGATACACAAACTTATTAGAATATTTTAAATTTATAAAATAATTATTTTAATTTTTATTTACTATATATTATAAAATAATTATAAAACATAAAAATATTATAACAATAGTTATAAATAATTAATCTAAGTTTTAAAAAAAATTTAATATATTATATATTATTATTTGTGATTGAATGATATAGCATAACACGTTTTATAAATTAATAAATAATTTGATTTATCCATCATTTTTTTTCATTTTTATCAAGGTTGGATATTTGACAATTCCATGAAAGTGAAGAAACAAAAATAATGCTATGTAAGATATAATTGAAAAAAAAAAGATTTATAAAAATATTTAATGAGATAAAAAACAATTAAATAATAAATAATAAAAAAGAAAAAAACATTGGTTTATCTATTTTTATCAACAATTAAAATTAACAAACTTATTATACATAATAATTTATAATTAGATGATATTATAAAATTATTTTATACTGTACATTATTCTTCTTCTTTAATAATATTAATAATGATAGTTAGAGAATCAACAATAATTTTTTTTTTATTAAAAATCACATTCAAGATGCATTATACATTATAGTGAGATAATTAATAACATTTTTTATAAGGCTTTTTCAAAAAATAGTAATAATAACATTTTTCAAGAAGCATTTTGTTTATTAATTCTATAAAGGCACTATAAATAAATTATGAATTGTCATATGAATAAAAACTATTAATTTTATAATAATTATATTAAAATCATATTTAAACTGATTATTAATTAGTTGATAGTGTAAAATCTTCTAAAATAATTATTAATTAGTTGATAATATAATTTTTTTTAAAATGTTTATTAATTGATTTAAAAGAATAATTGATAAGTTTTTAAAATACACTTGAAATATAATTTAGAAATAGAGATGAAAAATATAAATTGAAAGATCAAACTTATTTTTAAAAATTTCATTTTAAATTTCAACTATAAAATGCTTTTCAAATAAAAGTAGTAGATTCAAACATATCCTAATCTGTAAAAGAAAAATACATAACCTAAGTATCAATAACTACTGTGTTCCATATCTAATTATTCATAAATATACCTCAAAAAAAAAATTTAAATCTGTCAAAATTAAAACTAGTTTTATGATCATACAAAGCCTTTAAGGCTATTTAATGGAGTGAAAATAATTATATTTTGCACTGATTCGTCCTGTTATCTGGTATAAGACAGTGACAAGATTGTTGGCCATGATCTAGAGAGGATGAAGGGAATTTTGTATGCTCTGATTGAAACTATTTGTGGCAGATTAATCATATTTTAAAAATACAAATAAAAAATAATATTGTCCTTAAGACGTAAGTATAAAATTAGTTGGATGACAACTTCATCACACAATCACCAATAATAAATATTCCTGGACCACTGAATAATTTTACAAATTAAGATGGTCATGCATTAATTCATTTAATTTGGACATTGCAATAATTCGTAATAAAAATGTATTTAAATCTTCAATAAATCTGTAACGTCATGGCTTATTCTATGAGATAACGAAATACATTTGTCTGCATTAGTTTCTCCCTGTACTCAGAGAAATTTTCTTTCATGACAAAACTATGCATATCGTATCGGGTACGTATATAATAAAATTGAAATATTGAAAAATAAAATATTTATCTTAAAAAACTAAATTAATTCAATAAGTCAAACTAAATTGGATAGAAGATCTTAATCCCTTGTTATCATTGAAATTTAAATCCTTAATCTCAGTCTTTAAAGTATATTTGTACAAGAGGCAACAACATTTTTACTCGTTAACTTTTGTCTTCAATCAAATTGGAGAGATAAATTATTTACATTAAGTATAAGTTCATTCAAATATCTCTAAATTTTAGGGAAAATGTTAGCAATAAATTATTTACAATTGATAAATTATACATGAATTAATTCTGATAAATGAAAAAGTGGGTCTGACATGATTTTTTGGCATCGTGATTTTTATTTGATAATAAAAGAAAAAAATGCTATAAATAAAAATATAAGGAGAGATAATAATTGAGACAATAGAAATATTTACTTAAGTACTGGTTCTTCACAAATGATCTGATCAATCAAATTGTGTCTGATCGATGCCGTACTCGGGTCAAATAAAATGCAATTAACTGCAGTATACTAGGAAGTGACTCCTAGGTCGTCTCTCAAGGACCA
>JAMLFT010005779.1:0-17047 GCA_026544285.1 Pachyrhizus erosus
CAATTATTATATAAAAATATTAATTATGATAATTTTTAAAAAATTTAAATTATATTATAAATTTATACTATATATTAATGTGTAATGTTTATTTAATTTTATATTGTATTGTTGAATAGACAACATCAGTGGTTTAGCTCAGTAAATTATACACGATATATATTTTAAATTATACGCACTATACTAAAAAAATCATATTATTAAATAATTGCTATAGAAAAAATTATCAACATAATTTTAGCATTAATATTATTTCATTAATAGTATTTAATCCTTGTATGAAAGTATTCTTACTCTTCACTACATAAAGAATGTTAATTAGATTATAAATGTCAAAATCCAATCCAAACAAAGAATCGATATTAGGATTTTAATCTCGTTGTTTAGAATGATAAAAATATGATTGCTTTTGATTAACGTTTATGTTTTGCATTTTCCTTTCCCTTGAATGCTAACAATTATATTGCTTTTATTTTCCTGGGATTCGACTACTAAAATATAATTTTGCTATGTGATTTTAAGTATGCTTTTACTTTTATATATCATGTTGTGACGTTAAATATTGAAGAATAACACTCGTGATCAAAATATAGAACAATTGTAATTAATAAAATTTAAATTAAATTTTATTTTCTAATAACAATAGTATATAATAACGTAACAATGATATTAATAAATATTTAAATAAATTAACTTGTATGTCATTAAAAAAATAATAAAATAATTATATATAATTTGTATTGATAAATTATATTTTAAGTCATCATTTATTTTAAAATATTAGATGACATTGGAGAAATATTATGAATCACATATTGTAAAAAATGGAAAAAAGCAAAATATATGATATATATCAATTATATATTTGTAAAAACTTAATTTATTTGCTAATAAAAATAAAATATAAAAAATTGAAATAATAATAACTTAAAAGTTCAATTGGCTGGAGACTCCTCACAAATGACAAGAGGATGAAGGATGCACGCCACAACCACAAACACTGATATGGCCTTAACAGTGGACGAAATTGCAACAGTGGATTCAAAAAAGTTTTCTATGCAATATAGCTGTAACGATTAATAAAGAATTTAAAAATATAATTTTAAAAAATATATTTTTAAAAAGATTTATATATAATTAATTTATTAAATTGTTTAATAAAATGTCAACATTAATGATATTACTTAACAGAACCGAAATATAAAATTTTAAATTTTAAAAATAGAATAAAACATTTTATATTTTATAATACAAAAAAATATTTAAGCATGTGGCATCAACTAATTGAAGAGAGAATAGCGTATAATAATATGAACGTGTCTTAGGAAGAGTGGATATAGACTTTGGTGGCTTTACCATTACCCTCTCTGTCTACACTAACACTAGTGTTGTGTCTGGGTGCTGCTCCTCTGTTCTGTTCTGTTCTGTTCTGTTCTGTTCTGTTCTGTATCACTTCCACTCTCTCCGTCACCATGAGCCGCTACGACAGCCGCTCCGGTGACCCCACCTCCTACCGCGACCGAAGAAGGTTACACACACACACACCCCTTTCTAGGGTTTCTATGCTATTCCACTGTTCCCAATTGCTGAAATGCTACGTTTGTTTTGTGAATAATTCTCAGTGATTCGGGGCTGGGTGCACCCTCAGCTACAGGCTACGTTGGTTCAACCATAAGAGACTACGACGACGGTTCACCCTGCAAAGTGAATTTGGATGGATTGCCTCATTTCGAGAAAAACTTCTACACCGAATCACCCTCCGTTAGGGCAATGGCAGAGGCCGAGGTTAACGACTATCGTCAACTCCGTGAAATCACCGTCGAAGGCCGTGACGTCCCCAAACCTGTTAAGGCCTTTCACGATATTGGTTTTCCAGGTAATTTAATTACTCATTGTGATGTAGATATGTGTTTTTCTTATTGATTTTATTACAATACAACTTGATTCAATTCCAATCCAGAATATGTAATGCAAGAAATTAAGAAAGCTGGCTTTGTTGAACCTACACCAATTCAGTCCCAAGGTTGGCCTATGGCTTTGAAGGGGCGTGATCTTATAGGAATCGCAGAAACAGGGTCCGGGAAGACGCTTGCTTACTTGTTGCCTGCCATAGTGCATGTTAATGCACAGCCAATTCTAGGTGAGCTCATAAGCATGCTAAACAATGTCCTGAAATGAAATGTCAAGATGGTGGAGTGGTGGTGTCTTTGTTTGCCTCTGCCACCTTCGTTTTACTGTGTTTTAATATGTTTGTTATGTTTTCAGATCCTGGAGATGGACCGATTGTGTTAGTTTTGGCCCCGACACGTGAGCTTGCTGTTCAGATACAACAAGAATCAACTAAATTTGGTGCATCATCGAGGATTAAAAGTACATGCATATATGGTGGGGTTCCAAAGGGGCCTCAGGTGCGTGATCTCCAGAAAGGTACGTGGAGAAGGAAGTATTAAAGAGTTGTGACTTAGATTAAATGATTTGCATTTTTGGTGTAACTTCATGCTACGACTTTTGTTTTGTTGTGATTTTGAATTTGTTGATGTTTTTGGAGTTAGGCGTAGAGATTGTAATTGCCACCCCGGGAAGGTTGATTGATATGCTTGAGTCTAATCATACTAACTTGCGGAGGGTCACATACCTGGTATTGGATGAAGCTGATAGGATGTTGGACATGGGGTTTGATCCTCAGATACGGAAGATTGTCTCTCAGGTGACTTTATTATATTTTATGGTTAATATTTTAAAATAGTAAAATCTTAAGAAATGGTAGATGGTTGTGGTAGTGTCGTTTTAATTCAATAATCTTTCTGTTCTATGTAAGTTTCATTTAGCAATGTTGTATTTGTTTCACGAGGAAGAAAGAGATAGGCATGGTATGTGTTCTCTATCACCTCTAATTTTATTCCTATTTCTGAACATGTAGATGCCTGGAACCAAATTCGTGGGGGCATTTGTTTGCTTTCATTTCCCAGTGGCCAAATTTTCAAGGCTTGCAGTCACGGAAGTAACCTGTTTTCATTATTATTATCATCTGGGTGGATAGAATTATATTTGGTAGAAAGGTCATAATTAAGGAAGGATGAGATATCCTCTGAGAAAAACAAACAACACACTGAAGAACATTGAATGGCATCCATACTAGAAAGCCAATCCCTTAAGTTTTCAGACAAAGCCTACCCTTTCAAAAATAACCATTGGATAAAAACCGTAGAAAATGCTATAAGAAAATTATATCATATCCCATAGAACTCAAATGATCTGCAATTTTTGAAGAAGTTCATGGTTGAGGAATAGATACCAACTGGTGGCTTCCAGAGAGGAGTGCATATTGTATTGAATTATGAGACATTACTCAAAACCACTTCTTACCTAATAGAAAACTTTTTGATATGGATAAGCTCATCATGGCAGTTGATGCCGATCAATTTGAGTTGGATTAGCAGAGACGGATTGATGAAGCTGCAGATTAAAATTAGTTTATTCGCTGGTTATCTGATGATTCTTTGGTTTTCTCCTTTTCCCCCCGTTATGTAGATTCGTCCAGACCGTCAAACTTTGTACTGGAGTGCCACCTGGCCAAAGGAGGTTGAACAATTGGCAAGGCAGTTCCTTTATAACCCATACAAAGTAAGATATTTTCATGTTGGCACATTTTAAGTTGTTTGTTAATATCATTCCTCTTTTTGTTGTAATGTTTTATTTTTGAAATTTTATTTTTGTAAGGAAGTTTGTTTGTTCATGCTTGGTGTTGTATTTGTGATAATTTTATGTATATATTAGTAGTCAGTAGCACATTATAGCAGAGTAGCAGAAAGGAGTGGTCCTAGGTCGCTATGGAATTCAAATAGCAGAGCAATTTTCAGTAAGCCTTTTTCACGTGCTATATTAGTGCTGCTACCATGATAGAGGCCTCAAAAACCCATTTTTAACTCCAAAACAATATCGTATAGGTTTTTTATGGGTAATATTGTGATTTCCCCATTTTTTCTAATGCATTTTTTGCTTCAACAACAATAGGATTTGAAACCTGTCTTTCTTGATCACTTCACAAAATGTTACCTCTTTTTTGACCTTTGTTACTTAACACTTTACAGGACTATTTTCTTTTCCTGTGTTTGTTCTTTCATTTTGTTGTTTTCTGTTCTGTTCTTCTTCCTTTAAATGTCCCAGTTCGCCCTGCTAACTTTTATCAAGTTTGTTTATGTTCTTTTTCAATTAATATCATCATCTTTCATTTTTTTTTACTTCATTACTATGTTCTTATTGCTCTTAGATTGGTGATGATTGTGTGTGTATTGTGACTTATTATTTATCATGAATTTCTTTAATTTTGTATTTTTAGTATTTATGTGTAGTGTGAATTGTTTAGTTTATATCATATTATTTAATATAGCAGTCATCCTGCTTCCCACTATTCCACTATAGCCTTTTCAAAGTTGGGCACCACATGCCACTATCTAAGATTGATAACTATATTATAATGAAGACTGCATTAAAGATTTCTATAACTTTTGTGCAGGTAATTATAGGTTCTCCAGATTTAAAAGCTAACCATGCTATACGGCAATATGTTGACATTGTTCCTGAAAAGCAGAAATATGATAAGTAAGATATGATCTACATTATTTTCACTCATAGTCCTAACTTCTACACCTTATCACTTTGGACCATAGTTATCAGAATCTTATGATTCACAATGGAATATAATTTGACTATCTACTGATTTGTATCATAAAATGAATTTTAAATGATTTTGTATCTTATGATATATGAATGAATCTATACAATTTCGTATCATCTATATGATTCAACAATTTATTATTTTCTTTTTTACTTTTCTTTAACCAATTCTCATGAAAAACTTAAGAAGTCATATAAGCTTAAATTGTTAAATGAAATAGAATTGAAGGAACACTTGTGAACTTATCTTATTTGATTACTCCACTACTTAATTTGTAACTCACTCATTCCATAAATGTATTCTAGATAACTATTTAATTGTTTTGTTCCATTCTTCTAAAATAAAGGTTTCACAAACTCAAATGTAACTAATAATTTTGTTTTATAAGACATCTGCTTAAGTTGTTTTTATCTATTTCTACTTTAAATTGTTTACATTGTACATTATATATCATCTATTTGATATGTTTCAAGTAATTTTTCATTGTTTCTGAATTTTACAATTCGATACAAATTATGATTCATGATTTGAATATTGATTTGATAACCTTGCTTTGGACCACCTAATCTAGTCATCTTATTGATCAGATTGGTGAAGTTGCTGGAGGATATCATGGATGGCAGCCGAATACTGATATTCATGGATACTAAGAAAGGATGTGATCAGATTACTAGGCAACTCCGCATGGATGGTTGGCCTGCACTTTCAATTCATGGGGATAAAAGTCAAGCGGAAAGAGATTGGGTGCTCTCAGAGTTTAAATCTGGAAAGAGCCCTATAATGACTGCAACAGATGTTGCAGCCCGTGGTTTAGGTACAGAACTTTTTGCTAGTTGTTTGGATAATATTCTTATTCAGTACAAGAAATTGAAGTAGTTGTATAAGTCTAGTTTTGGAAATAGTCAATACTTTTGTTGCAGAGGATATGTCTGAATTAAATTAATGTTAAGACTAGGTTCCTTCCACCTTATATTTTGAATAATTTCTAACTTGCTAATTTTTTAAAGTCCTTTTTGAGTCAGTTTTTTATTATGATATTTATCCCTTCCTATTCAAGAAACCTATTGTTTGGACCGAGCAATATTAGGTACCCTTGCCGTTATAATTTTTCATCTTTATGCAGCCACCATTGCATATTAGCAATTTTCTCAGTGATGGATGAATCTCTGCGTGAATTGTTTGTTATCTTAAGTTATAATTTCCTTATGCTGCTGGTCAATCTCATACCATGTATCAGCCAGTCTTATATTATGTGGTGACTTGAATAGAAAAAGGCTGTTTCTCTGACTGATGACTTCGAGTTCTATTTCTTCTTAAATTTTTTATAGATAAAACCATTGGATTCAGTTCTTTGTGCATATCAATGTAACCTTTGTATCTTAAAAGGGCCCAAGGCTGTGCAAGGCAAAACTAGGTTAAATTATTCTCTAAGTCCTTACAGTTTCACTAATTCTTTAAACAGGACTTTATATTTTAAAAATATTTAATGGAGTCCGTGTAGTTCTAAAAAAAAAATTAAATAAGTCCTTGTTAACAGACTCCGTGAACTTTTGTTAAATTATAGTGACATATTAAAAACTTAAATAAGTCTTTATCTTAGCTTTCAAATAGGTTCGTTACATCGGATGGTCTCGCAAAAGTTAACAGTGATTAGCATTTAAGGAGTTATTTACAATTTCTAAGAAGCATAAAGACTTTTAAAAACCTTATAAACTATGGTGAGGACCTACTTAAAAATACAACAAAATTATAAGGACTTATGGAATAGTTTAACCAAAAAACTATTTGCATTGAAAGGTGTCTTTTGTGCCTGGTTGCACACTTGACATTTATGCGAGAGGAAAAGGTACCTTTTAACTTGCACAGAGTTGTGCATTTGTATCTTGATCCTTTCTGTTATTTTGTTGCTGACAGATGTGAAGGACGTGAAGTATGTGATAAATTATGACTTCCCGGGATCACTTGAGGATTATGTTCATCGCATTGGCCGGACAGGGAGAGCTGGTGCCAAAGGAACTGCTTACACATTCTTCACAGCTGCTAATGCCAGATATGCAAAGGAACTCATAACTATACTTGAGGAAGCTGGACAGAGAGTGAGTCCTGAATTGGCTGCAATGGGGCGTGGTGCACCCCCTGCACCTTCAGGTTAGTTTGTTAACTGGACTCGCATATAACTTACTAGTTTATACACATACACGTATTGGTTCCCTGCCCCCATCCTCAATTTTTGGTTGAAGGGTATGCCTTAATTGTGCTTGGATAACATGGATCCAAAGGGAGTTATTTTCTTTGGTTTCTTGGCTTAGCTTGTTTGCTAAAATTAATATTATACCACTCACCGAATGGCACCCTCTAGAGGGAGCTATCCTGAAAGATTTGGAAAGTGAATAATTTGTAACTGGAAGCATGCCTCGGTCATGCTCAGTTTGAGAATGCAGGGGTAGGAAGCGAAGTTTGTTAAAATTGATAACGTGCAACATTTGTAGAATTCATGCTTTATTTGCTATGCACATTTGATTTGTGAAAGTTTTTTCATCAATCAATCAGGAGGTTTCCGAGACCGTGGGAAGGGTTATGGCAGCGGTCGCCCATGGAGCTGATTGATTGATGGAAGTCCCTCAATCATGTCCCTGATCGCGCTCTGTATTGGCCCACTTTCAAATTAGCCTTTTGTAAGAATAGTTGTAGGAATTTATTTGTCTTTCTTGTTTGATAGACTTTTTTTCCATATTTTTTTTTTATTGAAATGTCCATGGTGCATGGAGAAGCCTTGTATCTATAATCAAATATTTGTTCATACTATAGTAATTCATTTTACAGAAGGCGAGGATGCATTAATATCTTTTTTTTTTGTCACGCGGATTGTGCTCGTGCTTAAAGGAGAAATAGGGAAGAAAAACTTCAAATTTTGTAATTTCCAACTGCATAACTGTAAAGGGGCATAATTCTATGACCTTAAAAAAAGAGAGAGAGAGAGAGCGGTTCAACTATGTTCGTATAGTGGAAAAAAATATTAGGTTTAACATTCTCTTATTTCATGAAAGAAAATTATTAGATAAGATGTGGTATTTCTAAACTTGTCATTTTTAATAATTTATAGTATGATATTTGAATCATAAGTAAAACAAACTTTTATCAGTAGCCAAATTTGAACCTTATTGTCAACTTTAAGTCTTTAGAAGATGGAATAAAATTGTTTTAGCAAAGTATGAAGATGTTCATTTACGATCAATATTAAAATAGTGGGAATATTTTAAATATAATTGACAGTTAATTTCAGAATATTTAAATTTAGATGTTGGTAACGCTATCTCTATGTCTGGATAGAGAAAAAAAAAATAGAGATGACATTTTTTTTAAAAAATTCTTGTTTGGTTAAAGGGAAGACAACAAAGAAAGAAGGCAAAAATGTGAACTTAAGAAATAGACACTTTAAATAGTTTTCTCCTCTTTTCTCCAATTTAAATTTCAAAATTTTGCCCTTTCTAATTTTCATTCCCATCGTCAAAGCAGTGGGTAAGTGATAAGAAATTTTTTACTAAAAGTTTCATATATAGTTATTCACTTATGTAAATAGCTCTATTCTTGGTGAGTGTTGAATAAGATTCTTTTCATTGAACCTAAAGTTTTGGATTTAAAAGATCTGTAAATGAACAAAAAAAAAGTTAATGAAATTATTATCATGGTCATAAATAACATGTTAGATAATAATTTGACTTAAATATAATGAAATATTTATAATTCATCATTAGAATCACATTATATTAACTAAATTAATTTTTAATATTTTCAACTGCAATAATTACTAACTTTATGAATATGTTTATAAGACACTAAATGAATTTGTAAATTCTTTTGACTAGTTTATAAACTAGTTTGACCAAATAAGTTTTGTTTGATACTACCTTGTTTTTAGTAGTTTTTACCTTATTTACATAAGTTACTTTAAATAGTTTATAAAAATAAGTTAGTTTATATACTACTAGTTTTTTTTTTTTCTTTTTTATCTTCATTAATTAATTAATTAATTTTTATTTTTTTAATCAAATAAATAATTATATACTTTTATGGAATTTTGCATTTATCAGTTAGCTTATCAACTAATTTTACTAAATACTTATAATTTAATCAACTAGTTTGTAAGCTTTTAACTTTTTAGTTAACTTATCAGTTTCAACTAGCTTACAAATTAATTTTATCAAACATAACCTATTTCTACATTGTAAGATCTATTGCATGGATGACATGAAGCATACAATTATATCACTAACCATGTTCATATACAAAAAATCGATCTCTAAATTTTATTTTGTTGCTTTTAAGATTTAATTACTTTTTTATCCTTTATTTTAATTATTAGTTTCAATTTGATATTTTTATTTTAAAAAAATTAATTAAATATTTTATTTTTTAAAATGAGTTCAATTTGGTTATTTTGTCCAAATTGATATTAATATAGTTAATGAATAAGGACACATGTTTGAGTATGCACCTTACAATTTGGACAAGATTAATCTTAATTTAAATGAAAAAATTAAATTAAACATTCTAAAAATAAAAGGACCAAATTGAATATAATAAATAAATTAAAGAAAAAATTATAACTAAACTTATTTTTAATTGTTTAATATTTTTTTTAAAAAGGTTAAATACTTCCACTTTTACATTATATTATGTATACTTATTTATGAATATCATGCGGTGTACATAATATTTGTTGTTTTTATTAAAGTAAAATAAGATATGGATTTCATAAGAGAGAAAAACCAATAACACAAGAAAAAAAAAATAAAAGTTAGAAAGTGATGAATGTAATTTAGACATAGTTTGACCTTTGATGGAAGATGTGTAATATAATAAAAAGAAGTATATAAAAGTAAATTACAGATTTCTCTTCAGGTTTATACTAATTACACTTAATATTTTTCTATTTTGTAACTCTACAAAAAATCTACCTGCAAATGGGAGGTGGTCCAATGCTGGTGCTCCGGTGCATACAAGACAATGATTTGCAGTACCTTCGGCCGGTGATTGGTTTTTATGGCAATTCGGTTAAGCAAAACAATGATAAGATGGAGCAATTACATTTATGTAGAATGCTAATTATGGCATGCCATGCCACGAGATTGTCTATGATCAAGCACTCCCTATTCATGCTTCTATATGTTGAGAGGTGCAGACTTTATAAGGTGCATTATGGTCTTCGTGTTGCTTACTCTTGGCAGTTGCTATAATGGTTATACTCTATTGCAAAACTAGCCTCTCCTTATGATTGGATTTTGTTCCTCTTCATTAATAAAATTTTGACCAGTTTCAAAAAACAAAAGATAAACTTGCATCTTTAATAAAAATCAGTAAATAAACTTTTATAAATTTATATACTTCAACTTTCATAAAAAAATTCTTATTTAATTTCTCCAAAAGATAATATACACAAATAAATTTTAATTTATAAACTCATGTTACTTTATATTTTTTTTCTTTGCAAATGTTTATACCCCTTTTAAGGATGTTCATGAGTATATGTTACACACAAATTTTATTTGACTCAAAGAAACCTAAATACTAGATTAAATATTTTGTGTTTTAGTCTGATTCTATTCGTTCATATACAAATTTGATCACATTTTAATATTTAAAATAATTGACATGTTGATTAATTTTTAAATTGAAAAACAAATATTATTATTAATAATTAGTGATAACAACTCAAGAAATTTTAAAAGTTGAATATGATATTGTAAATTAATTGAATAGTATAAGTGTTAAGATTGTTACATGTTAATAGAATTTTCATGTGTTAATACATAATAGAATGTGTATCTGAACTTATGCATTATATATCATTTGTTTTTATTTCATTGTTTTTTGTAAACACTTTTGAAATTAAAATAAGTTTAAATTTTTAAACCCGCTGATCCAATCCAAATTATTTGTGATTGGGTTTATTTGAGTAGGGTTTTAAAAAAAATACACAAATCTAACCCAACCAGAAAATTTTTGAAAGAATTGAGACATGCTTTTGACCCAGTAAACACCTCTAATCCCTTCGGTACATTCCCCTTCGTGTTTGTCTGTTAGTGCCAACTTGGCTTTAGAAAAATGAAAGATCAGATTTGAAAAATGAAAGACCAAATAGAAAGCCTGCTATGTTCAAAAAGACTAACAGAAAAAATCGAAATATTAAGGACTAAAAAGTATGCAAAAACAACGTATGAAACTAATGAAAAACTAGAACTACACAAGAATGGAAAAAGGAATTTACAAAGACTAAATTAGGTGCCAAATGGAAAAAATATGCTATTTTGCAAGATCAAATAGATAATTTAGCCCCAACTTAGTAAACGTTAAAATAATAAAAACCCTAACAAGTAACGGGTATCTAGTTCAGTGACAACTAAACCACAATCACACGATCAAAAGCAACTGCACTATAATCAACCAAACGGCAACAGAAAACTGAAATAGATGGGAAAGAAATTAGAAACCAGGATCATAGCCAAGTCCAGCCAAACCATCTACATAAATGGCCTCTCAACTCCTATTAAGAAGCTTTGATCATAACCAATATGAGAATGTAAACTGTCAACGCACGAGGATAACACAAATCAACAAAATATGATGATCCCGAGTTGTCTGCAATTGTGTAGGACTTGCATCGATATTATTCTACACGTTGCAAACATGGCTATCTTTAAATGCCAAATCTAACGAGGGACAAGAAAAAGTGCGAAGAGGCTTCATTTTCCTTACCCAGCTTCAAAACAATAGGTAGTGGATGCGTAGAATCAATCTGAATTTGGGGCATGTATAATACGTCAAGATAGATACTGAAGCATCCCTCAGATTCGGTAAGCAACATCTGAAGCAAGGACTCATGATCCATCTAGCAAACTACCATTTGTAAGTTCAAAACAATCCTTTCTTACCACCAAAATAATATGATCCAATCTCACAATAATATGATCCAATGGAACAAAGGCATGCTAGTGCGTTTATCTCCATCCATCACGGCCAGCTAAAATACATCAATCCACCAGTGACCAATGGTTTTTCAGTCCACTAAAAGCTTTAATGGATTTTGCATTATGAAGTAATAAAGAACCTACTGGTGTTCTTCAAAATAAATATACGGGGTTTTCATTACTTCTCAGTCCCAAACAAGATTCCCAGCTTTTCATCTGCAACCACAATAAATAACAAATCAGGACGAAATAAATGGCAAGATACTTGAAATGTATACAAAGTTCAGCAGGGGAAAATACATGATAAAGCAAAATAAAAGACATAAAAGAGAAAGCATAATAAAAGACGAGGGAAAGAATATGCTGCTCAATGCTATATTATATAGAAATAGCAGTTTCAAAACAAAACAAAATAATCATTATATATGATCAGCGAACAAATCTGATGAGAACTTAACAAGTAAGCCACAAGAGTGCTAGCATCCATCGCCCCGATAAAGTGCACCAGTAACCTCAAGATTCATGAAGCCAATTGCTTAAGCATTATCTAAAAAGAAATGAATGCAGGTATTTTATCTAGGTGGAAACTAGATCAACATTATAGCTAACCCCAAGACCCTTATCTCACTAAGGAAGCTGACTGTTCATCATGTCCCCTCAATACTCTTAGTCAAGCTTATTCCAGAGACTGCAGATTCCAAGTCATAAAATTCATGCTAAAGTCAGCAATAATAACTAAAAAATAACCTAAATAAACTAGTCGTAGCTGATTGTCCTTCAACAAAGTAGTCTCCAAAACTCCAAATTCTGCTACATATGAATCCCTTGCAGAGAAAAGTACCAATAACAACTGGTATACTCAACCCCACCACTGGAAATAAATGAAATCTATAAGATGTAAACGCTGAACTTTAGCTATAACGAACTGACTTAACTGGGTGGTCCGGCAATCCAAAATAGCAGCCAACAATATCAAATGATTTGATTAATGTTCCTTCGCTCATATTAGAAGCCTAACAACGATCAAGTCCTTTAGGAACATTACATATAGAAACTTTTCCACCCAGCAATTTCAGACTGCTCCAAGTATGCAACTAAGTATTTGAGCCTATAGAAGATCATAGTTCTTAAGATTTTAAATAGGATAGCTTGACAGCTAGCAATATATTAAATCATTACACTAATATAAAATTAAGATTTTAAATTCCTGATCATTACTCTAAAACTTCTGGTTAGATGACATCACTAGAAACAGAATCTGAAGATCTAACACTAATATACCTTATTCAGGTGTGTAACAATTTTCATATTAAGCAATATACTAAACCGTATATGATTGTAAGCAGCAGGGTAACAAATAGCAAGTTCTACATTTGTTACATCATTTAGACCGATAAAGAGAAGCAGAATACTTGCCTATGAGCTTTTTGATCAACAGCTGGCCTTCACACATATTGCAGGCTTGAAGCCTTTTCTTCCAATATTCCACGGTGAATCTTGCAACTTCCGAGAATCTGGCATATCATGGAGGACCTTGACTAGAGATATTTCAGCACCTCAACCGGTATAAAGAAAAAGAAACTTTGTGATGGTATGAGATACAACACTACCAGTTCTTTTTCTCTTTCAAATTTTCAATATTAAAAATGGATCACATCCCCCTGAAATCCTAAAGCTAGGCAGATTTGTAAGATAACTCTAACATCTCATCCTACCCTTAAATCAGCCAATTTCTGGTCCACTTCAACTAAATAGTTTGCAAGAGCAATACAAGACCTATAGCACTACTATCTTACAGAGCATATATAAAATTTCCATCAACTCAGCTTCTCATGTAAAATAATACTTTGTAATTGAACCTCCATATAGTATTTACCAACTTAAAGCATCCAGGGTCTAACTGAACAACAACAAAAGTCTTATCCTACAAAGTCTCAGTCAGTCCCAATTCCGGGTAAAGCAGGAGGGCTGTGTTGGATCTTCAGCAGTCAATGTAAAACTTGTCAAAATCCCACAAGTTCTAACTGAACAATTCAGATTTTTTAGAGCAATACTAAACAGAGGTACAACATACATTATATGTTTATCCATTCCATCCACATTTGTTGTATTGGTGGTTTTCCACAATCAAAAGCCATAACAGGATGCCAGATTATCTACAGAGGAAAAGACAAGTCCCTGCAAACTGTTACAGTCAACAATGCAAATGTGTCATCATTTTCTGACAAAAGCAACACATGTCAAGTCACCCTCCATGCCAGCAAAATGTAGTAGTTATTACCAGAAACTTTGCAGAGAAAATAAGGAACAAAAATGCTTGAATACTCCCAATCTTAAATAATTTGTGGAGGTACATATATCGACTCAAAAAGTGAGTACAGCTGCCTTCAATACAAGCATCTTTTCCAGAAAATGACACAATAAATTCCACTCATCATTGAGAGATTGTAACTTCATCTCCAAGAGAAGGGCATCCTATATACACCCCAGGAGTTATTCGCAGCATAAGCCATTCCCAAATTTATATTTCCAATTATTTGAGCAGGATGCCTTTTTACCAGTTGCAGAAGTACACTTGCTATAGCCAAATGAAATCCAACATGCACCAACATCTCCAGCACTTCTGGGCAAGGTTTATCCAAACTTACAAATAATTAAAAACTTAAATCTATCACTCTATCCTAACCGAAACATACTCTAATCACAGAAAAAGAGAAACTTCTCATTTTGTTCACTTGAGAAAACCAGAAAATATAACCTAATATAAATCATGCTCCAATTTCCTCTACATGTGGCCACTCCTTTGACAAAGTAGTAATTATCCCCTAGACTAATTTCAAAACCATATCCATAATCCTTGACATAAAAAGCATTCAACAACACCGTTCAACATATTGCCAGGAGTTCAATGAGGACCATATGCAACAGCAGTTGAAACTTGAAAGTTGAAACAAAATATCCATAGTCTTCTAATAATGCTAGCCTGACAAAACCCCTTGTATATTTAACCTCAGCCCGCATGATTCAGCACATGGGAGTTACAAAACCTCAACCTTATAATACTGCATTCCAGCTCATGACAAACAGAAAACATATTTTTACCCAGAAGAAAGACTAGTAACAATAACCAACCAAAAACATAACAATAATTGAAACATGAAATATGTATAATGGAAGATAAACAAAGTGAAGAATTACATCATACTAAATTTTAAACATAGAGATACTGCAGCAATGGTTTCTCTAAGAAAAAGCGAAGCAACACTAAAACCTACATATGCCAATTTAGGACTAAATATATCCAGAGTTCCAGATAAAATGACCATTGGTGTTGCATGCATACAGAGAAGGACATCAAACTCAATCTCAGCTATTCTGGTAACAGAGAAGGCAAAATGATGGCAAGCCTTTCTTCGTCACCAACAGCAATTACTTGAACTTCAACGACGATTCATGCGAGGCTTCTCATGCCCCTTTCTTGAAGCAGAACCTGCCCCATACATAGGACCTTTATCTGCAGCACCCTAAACAGCAGCACATGAAAGGTGAGCACCATATCCATCTGCAAATTAAGGAGTGCTTAATAAAAAATCTGTAAATTAAGGAAAGTACATACCAAGTGAACGCCATATCCATCTGCATATGGAGCTGGAAAACCCTCTGGGCTACCAAATTTTGTTCCATAAGGCCCACCTTCATAAATGAAGCAAAAATGAAAAAAGGGACAAAAGAACAATAATTTTTAATTATCTAATAACCTGAGTTGCTAATAAATACACAAGGAGTTATTTATTGAAGGATAAAAATTCTGCAAAAGGACAATATAACAAACAAGTTATACCTGACATACCAGCACCCCAATGCCTGCCATCAGCACTAGCAAGCTCAGCACGTAATTTCTCAACTTCCCGGGCCATGGAAACCAAATTTTTCTCCATCGACTGCCTCTGTTCCATGAACTCTACGTTTGCCTTCTTTTCATAGTCCACCATGGTTCTAAAAAACAAAAAAGAAATCACCATCGGTCTAAGCATACAAATGTGGAAATACCTATTATAAAAGGTCTTGACAATAAAATGGAAACGCTGTCAGCAATTGAGCCACGCACCTGGCACGCATTAGCTCTTGATGCAGGGCATCAATCTCAGCCCTCATCATGGGGATTTGTTGGTTATCTGCCTGTAACCTTGTAACATCTTGCGTGAGTGTCTGAACCTTCCCTGTCAGCTCTTGTTTGAGATTGTTAAGTTTCTGAACTTCAGCTCGCAATTGCATGACTTCATTCTTTAATGGCTCATTTGCCCTAAGGTCAGCCTCCATTTTCATGCCTTTCTCAACAAGTTCCCTCGAATGGGCCTCATGCTCAGCACGAATATCGCCAATGGCAAGATTCATGCGATGAAGCTCCTCCTTTGCAGCCGCAAGGTCTCGCTGCAACGCCATTCTGTCATCAATCAACCTCCTGTTGTCTGCCACCAGCCTCCGCATCTCGGCATGCTGAAATTCAAGTTCCTCTTCCAACACAGCCGGATGAGGAGAAATAGGCGGCGGCGGGCGAGGCATCGGAGGCATGCGCGCATATGGCCCTTCCGGCGGGTACCCCCTTCGAGCATTCAAGGGTTCTCTGTGAACACGGTGTCTTGATGCCATATCAAGTGACCTAAAAGGGTAAACGCAGATACAATTACAATTGCAACTGCAATTACAATTACAAACATGTTCATATTCTGACAGTTACAATAATAAGAAGAAAAGGTGAAACTAATAATAAAAATAATGATAACCATAACAATGAAAAATAAAATTCAATTCAATTCATAGGTAGATAGATAAAGTTAACGGATGCTTCAGAAGGAGACTAAGATCGTTGACAGATCGAGAGAAAAGAGAGTGAACCTAAGAGGGAAAAGGGTCTTCTCCGATGGAACAAAGAACGCGAACACAGCAAGCACGCTACAATGAATGAATGAATAAAGGATCGATCCCAAAGCACTATTGTACGGCGTCGTTACCTTCCCAATTTATATATTCCTTCTTTTTATAAATAAATATTATATTTAAATATAAATTTAATCTTTAAAAAATAAAATTTTTTATTTTTATTTTTTAGATTATTTTTTTAATTTATGCCGTTTAAGTTATTTTTTAAGATATATTATTTTATAAATGATAATGTAAGAAAATGTTGTTAGCTTAGTAATTCATTATATAACTAAGAAATTTGATAATATTATTATATGTAATTTTTTTATCAATTTATTTTTAAATTTTTTATCAATTAATTTAATGATATTAAATATTTTGAACAAATAGAAATTTAAAAATATAATTTATTAAAAAAAATATACGTAACTCTTCTATCAAAATTTTAAAAATTTACAAGTCATTAAATAATTAAAAT
>JAMLFT010005780.1:0-17047 GCA_026544285.1 Pachyrhizus erosus
GGTTTAAAATTTTTAATTTTATATTTTTCTTCAAAAACATTTTATTTATTTATTAAGTTTTTATTTCTAAGTTATTTAAGTTATTATTATTATTTGTTTAATATTTATCAATTGGCTAAATGAATAAATAATTCCTATACCTAAACTAATAAGGAAATTTACAAATGCAAATAATATTTTATTTAATATAAAAGTAGGATGTTACAATAAAGATATTTAATTTCGTTAACCTATCAGCGATGGGTGTTAATGGTCACTCTCCTCTTCTATTCTCCCACTTGTGCCTTCAAGGGGCGGGTCCAAACCCGGCCAAACCCCCTTTTACTCTTTTCTACTTTTTAATTCGCTTTATTCACTTATTATATATATATTTGTTAAAGCGCTATAACCTTACCTGTGTGGGGCAACTCAGTTGGTGGCTGAGCGTGGTTCTTCTTCTCGTCGTGCTCTAGGGTTCGAGTCCTTCCCTCCCCACTTTTGATTTTCGTTTTTTGTTTCTATTTCTTTTCTTTTTCTTTTATTATATTTTTATGTTTTCATTTTTAACTTTATTATTTTTTCTTCTAAAATTTCCTAAAAATTCCAAAAATTCTTTTCTTAATTTTCTCTACCTATTTCTATATTTTCTATACTTGAATAAATTTTATAAATTTTATTTATTTAGTTTTATTATTTCTATTTAATTATAAAATTCAATTTTCTTATTCTAAATTTCAAATATATTTTTAATTTCTTCTTTTAAATATTCTAGGAGATTATTTTTTATTCATCCCTAGGAACTTTATCTAATTATTTTTCTTTAACTGTCGTTTAAATTTTGTTTTTAATTTTCATAATGTTTATTTCTAAATAAATTTAAGATTTTGATTTGGCTAAACAAATTATTCTGAGTCTAAATTTATATCTAAATAAGTTGTCAATGTCTAGAAATCCTAATAAATAATATTTATATTAAAAATTAAAAGTAGGATGTTACAATTCTACCCTCCTAAAAGAAAATTTTGTCCTTAAAATTTGTACTTTGTTTAAAATAGTTAAGGATATAATTCTCTCATTTTGTCTTCCAATTCCTATGTTGCTTCCTCTGTATCTTTAGAGTTCCACTAAACTTTGACCAAATGGATATCCTTTCCTCTTAGTTGCTTAACTCTTCGATCTTCTATTCTTATTGGTGTGACTTTAAAAGTCAGATTTTCTATTATTGACACATGATCAGATTGTAACACGTGTGATGGGTTGGGAATATATTTTCTAAGTTGAGATACATGAAAGACATTATGTAAATTGGCCAAATGTGGGGGTAAGGCAATTTGATATGCTACTAGGCCAATTCTTTTAAGAATCTAATACAGGTCGATAAACCTAGGAGTGAGTTTTCTAGATTTCAAGGCTCTACCTACTCCTTTGGTGGGTGTTACTCTTAGGAAGGCATGTTCTTCTTCTATAATTTTAGGGGTTTTCTTTTTTTATCATAGTAACTTTTTCAGGAATTCATTCCATCCTCCTGGTTGTTCTAAAATCCAAGCTCTTAATAAATCCTCTAGACTTTGGATGGTTCTTTCTGTCTAACCATCTGTTCGAGGGTGATATGCTAAGTTGAGTTTTAATTTAGTTCCTAATGAATTCTGGAGAGTATTCTAGAAACGTGAGGTGAAATGTAGATATTGATAAGAGACAATACTTGTAGGAACTCATGTAATCGCATTATTTCCCTCATATAAATATGAGTCAGTTTCTCCAATGAGTAATGGATGTTGATGGGTAGGAAATGGGTAGATTTGGTTAGTCTATCTACAATTACCCATATTGCATCATGTCCTTTGGTAGTTTGGGATAGTCTAGTAAAAAAATCCATTGATATGTTATCCCATTTCCATTTTTGGATTTGTAAGGGTTGGAGGTGACCTAATGGTTTCTGATGTTCTACTTTAGACTTTTGGCAAGTAAGACATGCAGTCAAATAATTTACTGCGTCTCTTTTTAATCCTTGCCACCATATGGTCTTCTTTAGATCTTGGTACATTTTGGTGACATGTGGGTGGAAATTGAGTTGACATTTGTAGACTTCTTCTAATATTAATTTGCTTAGTTCTGAATTTGATGGAATGCAGATTCTACCATTAATCTTGATAATTCCATCTCTACCCTTCTGATATGCATCATTTAGATTAGGAAGTTCTCGTAGGGTGGAATCTTCACATTATTCTTTCTTGGTTTGTTCTAAGAAGTCATTGGTGATTATTAATGTTCCTAGAGTAAACTTCTAGGGCACAATTCTACAGCTAGATTAAGATTTCTAAAATCTTCAATTAATTTATGCTCTTCTGCAATCAATACAAATAAATGTAAGGATTTCCTACTTAATGCATCTGCCACCATATTAGCTTTGCTAGGATGATATGATAATTGGAAGTCATAATCCTTTAAGAATTCCATCCATCTCCTTTGTCTCATATTTAATTCTTTTTTGTCGAATAAATATTGTAGACTCTTATGATCACTAAATACCTCAAATATAGATCCATAAAGGTAATGTCTCCAAATTTTTAAAGCAAATACTATCGCTGCTAATTCTAAATCATGTGTTGGGTAATTTGCTTCATGAGGTCTTAGTTATTTGGAAGAGTAGGCAACTACTTTCCCCTCTAGCATTAAAACACACCCTAATCCCTATCGGGAAGCGTCACAATAGACGTCAAATTTCTTGTCTGGGTTTGGGAGTATTAAAATGGGTGCAAATGTTAATCTCTTTTTCAATTCTTAGAAACTACTTTCACAAGATTCATCCCATATAAAATCTTGTCCCTTATGGGTTAACTTTGTTAGAGGTAAGGCTAATCTAGAGAATCCTTTTATGAATTTTCTATAATAACCAACTAATCCTGAAAAGCTCCTAATTTCAATGATAGTGGTTGGTGATTTCCATTGCATGACCTTCAATGACAACTTCTATTTTGATAGGATCTACCATGATACCTTCTTTGGAAATTATATGCCCTAAAAGCTGACTTTTGATAGCCAGAAGTCACATTTTGATAATTTGGCATATAATTATCTTTCCTTGAGTGTGTGTAATACTATTCTTAGATGAGCTTCGTGTTCCTCATGGATTTTGGAGTAAATCAAGATATCATCTATGAAATAACTACAAATAGATCAAGATATTCATGAAAAATTCTGATTCATATAATCCATGAATATGGAGGAGGCATTGGTTAATCCAAAGGGCATGACTAGATACTCATAATGTCCATATCTAGTTCAAAATGCTATTTTTGGGATGTCTTCAGCCTGTACCCTAATCTGATAGTAACCAGATCGAAGGTCAATTTTGGAAAATACTTTTGCTCCCTTTATTTGATCCATCAAGTCATATATTCTAGGAAAAGGGTACTTGTTCTTAATGGTGATCTTGTTTAATTGACGGTAGTCTATACATAATCTCACACTATCATCCTTTTTCTTGACTAATGATACAGGTGCTCCCTACAGAGACATACTAGGTCGTATTAGTTTCATTTTTAGCTATTCTTCTAATAGGCTTTTGATTTCAATTAACTCTTTTGATGACATCCTATATGAAGCAATGGAGATAGGACTAACTCTAGGTATGAGATCTATGGAGAATTCTACTTCCTTTTTTTGGGGGGTAATTCCTTGACTTTATCCAAGAAAACTTCAAGAAAATCTTGTACTGTGGGAATATTTTCAATCTGGATATCCTCCTTTGCTACTTTTGAGATCAATGCTACAAAGATTTGAGGGACTCCTAACCCTTTCATGTTTTCTGCTAATATGTGTTCAGAGTTCCTAAAGTGGATAACCAATATGGTTGGTGGATAACCAATCCATTCCTAGTACGATGTCTAGATTTTGTAGTGTCAAATAAATCAAGTCAAGTGTAAAATTTCACTCTTCTATGTGTATTGCACAGTTTAAACATACTAAATTCGTTCTCACTGACTTGTTAGTAGGAGTATTAATAATTAACTGTCAAGGCAATTGAGTGGTAGAATTTTTACACAATCAATTGATATAAAAGAATGGGTAGCACTAGAATAATATAATACATCAATGAGTTTATTGGTGATGAGGCACTTACCATGTATGAGGTCGTCAGACTTTTCTGCTTTTGACCCACTAATTGTGAATATCCTACCTGATGTGGGTTGTTTCTCTGTTCTTTGATTAACTGAATCCTTTGAAGGTTTACTGGCACTTAGGGCTTCTTTCTTAAGTGAGCAGGAATTTGACTTGATGTGTCCTTTCTTGCCATAATTTTGGCATGTAGGAGTTTGAGGGCAATATTTTTCAAAATGCGATCCCCAACACTTGAAACATCGCACTGATGTTCCAAATGGTGTTATTGTAAAGGAATTACCTACTCTTTGGGTCCTTGTTTAAGCATTTGTTTTTGAGGAGAAAATGGCTTTAGATAAGGTTTTCTTAATGGTTGATTGAAAGTTCATCTAGGATGTCTTAATGGGCCTCCCGTTGTCCACTAGGCCTGTCGAGCTTTACAATCCTCTTCATAAATTCTACTTTTACTGACTAGGGTACGAAAGTCTATAATTTGTACATATCATGTAGCTTGTTTAATGTTTGCTCAAAGTCTATTCTCAAACTGAGAGCAGATAGTGGAACCATTATCTAAACCAACATATGACCAATATTTTAACAATGCATCAAACTTATCAGCGTATTCTGCTATGGTCATATTTCCTTGTCTTAGTTCTAGAAATACCATAGCTTTCTTCTAACGATAATCTACTGGAAAATATTGCTCTAGAAATCTTTGGCTAAATGCTTCCCAAGGTATTTTATTTTCCATTATTGGGAGGGTGCATTTTCTAATATTCCACCAATTTTCAGCTTCTCTAGTAAATATGAAAGTAGTAAAGTTTACCTTATGTTCTTCTAGAAAGGACATGGCTGTAAAACTTTCCTCAATTTCATTAATCCAATTTTCTTAAGTAAAATCAGTGTCTCCTTCCCCTTTATTGAGTGTTTTGGTTGTTTTTTGATTGTTAATAACTCTCATTATTTATGATTTATCTTTTAAATATATAATAATTTTTTCTAGTGGTTTAAGTATTCGTAGAAAGGGTGATACGATTTTATTAAATTAATTACGTTTTGATTTATATTCCATAAATACTCTTTATTGTCTTTAAATTTAGTTCACTTATAATACAAGACCAAATAACCTCCACCCATATTAAAAATCAGCAAGAGATTGACTAAGTAATAATAAGGTCATTTAATCATTTAAATATAACCTTAAATACATATTTACATGTTAACTTTGTTAGTCTTTTATATTTTCAATATTCTACATGTCTATTATTGTAACAAAATTAACAGGTAAATCAAGATATAATTGTGTCAAAGCTACCTTCTTCTCCTTATCACTAATGGACTTTCATTTACCACAACATTAGATATCTTTTTCATTCCCAATAAAATCCTTATTCCATAAATTATAATGGATACCTTGAATTAAAATGTTAACTAAAATTCGTGTCTCGTTCCCCTTTGTGAGTATTTTGGTTGTTGTTTTTTATTATTAATAATTCTCATTATTGATGATTTACCGTCTAAATATTTAATAAATTTGCCTCGTGAATTGAATATTTGTAAAAAGGGTGATATGAAGATTTTAGATAAACTACGTTGTGATTTATATTCATAAATCCTCTTTATTATCTTTAAATTTAGTTCATTTGTAAAACAAGACTGACGAACCTACTCTCTTATAAAAAAATCAACAAGACATTGACTATGTAATAATAAGGTAATTTAATCATTTAAATATGACCTTAAATACATATTTACATGTGAAATTTGTTAGTTATTTTATATTTTCAATATTCTGCATGTCTATTACTGCAACCAAATTAAGAGGTAAATCAAGATATAATTATGTTAGAGCTACCTTCTTCTCTTTATCATTGTTGGACTTTACTTTACTATAACATTAGCTATGTTCTTCATTACCTATAAAATCCTTATTCCATCAATTACAATGGATACATTGAATTAAAATGTTAATCAAAATTGGTGTCTCCTTCCCCTTTTCGGAGTGTTTCAGTTGTTGTTTCTGATGGTTAGTAATTTTCATTATTTATGATTTATCTTTGAAATACTTATTCATTTTGTATGGTGATTTGAGTATTCGTAGAAAGGTTGAGATGAAGTTATTAGATTAATTACTTTGTCATTTATAATTCATTAATACTCTTTATTGTCTATAAGTTTAGTTCATTTTTAAAACAAGACTCAAGTACCTCCAAACTTATAAAAAAACTCAACGATAGATTGGCCATGTGATAATAAGGTCATTTAATCATTTAAATATGACCTTCAAGACATATTTACATGTTAACTTTGTTGGTCTTTTTACATTTTCTATATTCTACATGTCTATTCTTGTAAGAAAAGTAACAAGTAAATCAAGATATAATTGTGTCAGAGCTACCTTCATCTCTTTATCACAAATGGACTTTCCTTTACTACAACATGAGCTACCTTTTTCATTCTCGATAAAATCCGAATTCCATAAATTATTATGGATACCTTGAATTCAAATGTTAAGTAAACTTAGTGTCTCCTTCCCCTTTTTGAGTGTTTTTGTTGTTGTTTATGATTAGTAATAATTCTTATTATTTATGATTTATCTTATAATTACTTATTAGTTTTGTATCATGATTTAAGTATTGGTAGAAAGGGTTATATGAAATTATTAGATTAATAACATTGTGAGTTATATTTCATAAATTCTCTTTATTGTCTTTATATTTAGTTCATTTGTAAAACAAGACTGTAGAACCTCCTCCCTTATAAAAGAATCAAGAAGAGATTTACTATGTAATAATAAGGTCTTTTAATTATTTAAATATGACCTTCAATACACATTTACATGTGAACTTTGATAGTCATTTTATATTTTCAATATTTTGCATCATCAATTTTTGTAACAAAATTAATAGGTAAATAAAGATATATTTTTGTCAGAGCTACCTTTTTCTCTTTATCACTGATGAACTTTCCTTTACTACAACATGAGTTACCTTTTTCATTCCGAATAAAATCCTTATTCCATATATTATAATGGATACGTTGAATTAAAACGTTAAGCAAAATTGGTGTTTCCTTTTGCTTTTTTGAATGTTTTGATTATTGTTTATAATTGTTAATAATTCTCAGTATTTATAATTTATCTTCTAGATATTTATTTATTTTTCTCATTATTTGAGTATTTGTTGAAAAGGTGATATGAAGTTATTGAATTAATATTGTTGTTATTTATATTTCATAAATACTCTTTATTGTCTTTAATTTTCATTCATTTGTAAAACAGTATTGAAGTACCTCCTCCCTTATCAAAAAAACTTAACAAGAGATTGACTATGTAATAATAAGGTCATTTAATCATTTAAATAGGACCTGAAATACATATTTACATGGGAACTTTGTTAGTCATTTTATATTTTCAATATTTTGTATATATGTTACTGTAACCAAATTGAGAGGTAAATCAAGATCTAATTGTGTCAGAGCTACCTTCTTCTCTTTTTCACGGTTGTAGTTTACTTTACTATAACATTACCTATGTTTTTCATTCCCTATAAAATCTTTATTCCATCAATTACAATGCATACCTTGAATTAAAATGTTAATGAAAATTGGTGTCTCCTTCCCCTTTTCTAAGTGTTTCGGCTGTTGTTTTTGATTGTTAGTAATTCTCAAAGTTTATGATTTATCTTTGAAATACTTATTAGTTATCTATCATGATATCAGTATTCGTAGCAAGGTTGAGATGAAGTTATTATATTAAACTACTTTGTCGTTTATATTTTATTAATATTTTTTATTGTCTATAAATTTAGTTCATTTTTAAAACAAGACTCTAGTAACTCCACACTTATAAAAAACTCAACAATAGATTGACCATGTAATAATAAGGTCATTTAATCATTTAAATATGACTTCAGTACACATTTACATGTGAACTTTATTGGTCTTTTTATATTTTTTATATGCTACATGTGTACTCTTATAACAAAGTTAACAGGTAAATCAAGATATAATTGTGCCAGAACTACCTTCTTCTCTTTATCACTGATGGACTGTCTTATACTACAACATTAGCTATCATTTTCTTTCCCTATAAAATCCATATTCCAGAAATTATATCACATACCTTGAATTAAAATCTTAAGTAAAATTAGTGTCTCCTTCCCCTTTTTTGAGTGTTTCGATTATTATTTCTAATTGTTAATAATTCTCATTATTTATGATTTATCTTCTAAATATTTATTAATTTGGTTTCGTGATTTGAGTGTTTGTAGAATGGGGGATATGAAATTATTAGATTAATTACGTTGAGATTTATATTTCATAAATACTCTTTATTGTCTTTAATTTTAGTTCATTTGTAAAACAAGACTAAAGAACCTCCTCTCTTATAAAAAAATCAGCAAGAGATTGACTATGTAATAATAAGGTCATCTCTTTATTTAAATTTGACTTTCAATACAGACTTACATGTTTACTTTGTTAGTCTTTTTCTATTTGAAACATTCTTCATGTCTATTCTTGTAACAAAATTAACTGGTAAATCAAGATATAATTGTGTAAGAGCTACCTTCTTTTGTTTATCAAGGATGGACTTTCCTTTACTACAACATAAGTTGCCTTGTTTATTCGCTATAAAATCCTTATTCCACAAATTTTAATGGATATCTTGAATTAAAATGTCAAGTAAAATTACTGCCTCCTTGCCCTTTTTTTGAGTGTTTTAGTTTTTGTTTCTGATTTAATTAATTCTCATTATTTATGATTTATCTTGTAAATATTAATTAATTTTGTCTCGTGATTACAGTATTAGTAGAGAGGGTGATGTGAAATTATTGGATTAGTTACATTGTAATTTATATTTCATAAATACTATTTATTGTCTTTAAATTTAGTTCATTTGTAAAACAAGACTGAATAAACTCCTCCCTTATAAAAAAAGTTAGCAAGATATTGACTATGTAATAATAAAGTCTTTTAATCATTTAAATATGGCCTTCAATACATATTTACATGTGAACTTTGTTAGTCGTTTTGTATTTTCAATAGTCTGCATCATCTATTCATGTAACAAAACTAATAGGTAAATAAAGATATAGTTGTGTTAGAGCTACCTTTTTCTCTTTAGCACTGATGGACTTTCCTTTACTACAACATGAGTTACCTTTTTCATTCTAGATAAAATCCTTATTCCATATATTATAAGGGATACCTTGAATTAAAAAGTTAAGCAAAATTGGCGTTTCCTTTCCCTTTTTTGAATGTTTCGATTGTTGTTTCTAATTGTTAATAATTCTCATTATTTATAATTTATCTTCTAAATATTTATTAATTTTTTCTCATTATTTTTTCATTTGTAGAAAAGGTGATATGAAGTTATTGAATTAATTACGTTGTGATTTATATTTCATAAATACTCTTTATTGTCTTTAAATTTAGTTTATTCGTAAAACAATATTGACGTGCCTCCTCCCTTATCAGAAACTCAACAATAGATTGACTACGTGATAATAAGATCATTTTATCATTTAAATATGACCTTAAATACATATTTAGATGTTAAATTTGTTATTCATTTTATATTTTCAATATTCTACATGTCTATACTTGTAACCAAATGAATAGGTAAATCAAGATATAATTGTGTCAAAGCTACCTTCTTCTCTTTATCACTGTTGGACTTTACTTTACTACAACATTACCTATCTTTTTCATTCCCTATAAAAACCTTATTCCATCAATTATAATGGATACCTTGAATTAAAATGTTAATTAAAATTGGTGTCTCCTTCCCCTTTTTTGGGTGTTTCGGTTGTTGTTTCTAGTTATTAGTAATTATGATTATTTATGAGTTATCTTTGAAATATTTATTAGCTTTGTGTCGTGATTGGAGTATTCGTAGAAAGGCTGATATGAAGTTATTAGATTAATTACATTGTCATTGATATTTCATTAATACTCTTTACTATTTCTAAATTTAGTTCATTTGTAAAACAAGACTCAAGTACCTACATACTTATAAAAAACTCAACAATAAATTGACTATCTTATAATAGGGTCATTTAATTATGTAAATATGACCTTCAATACATATTTACATGTTAAATTTGCTACTCTTTTTATATTTTCTTTATTTAGCATTTCTATTCTTGTAACAAAGTTAAGAGATAAATTAGTGTATAATTGTGTTAAAGCAACCTTCTTCTATTTATCTCTGATGAATTTTTCTATACTATAGCATGAGCAACCTTTTCAATTCCCTATAAAAACCTTATTCCATAAATTATAATGGATACCTTGAATTAAAATGTTAAGTAAAATTAGCGCCTGCTTCCCATTTTTCAGTGTTTTGGTTGTTGTTTCTGATTATTAATACTTCACATTATTTGTTATTTATCTTCTTCACATTTATCAGTTTTGTATCTTGATTTGAGTATTAATAGAAATAGTGATACAAATTATTAGATTAATTGCACTGTGATTTATATTTCATAAATACTCTTTATTGTCTTTAATTTTTGCTGATTTGTAAAACAAGATTGAAATACCTTCTCCCTTGTATAAAAAACTCAAGACGAGATTGACTATTGAGTAATAAGGTCATTTAATCATTTAAATATGACATTGAATACATATTTACATTTTAACTTTGTTAGTCTTTTTATATTTTCAATACTTTGCATGTCTATTCTTCTCTTTATCATTGATGGACTTTCCTTTACTACAACATTAGCTATCTTTTTCATTCCCCATAAAATCCTTATTCCATAAATTATAATGGATACCTTGAATTAAAATGTTAAGCAAAATTGGTGTCTCCTTCCCTTTTTTGGAGTTTTTCAGTTGTTGTTTCTTTGTATTTGTAATTTTAATTTTTTATAATTTATCTTCTAAATATTTATTAATTTTGTCTCGTGGATTGAGTATTCGTAAAAAGGGTGATATGAAATTATTAGATTAATTATGTTGTTATTTATATTTCATAAATACTCTTTCTTGTCTTTAAATTTAGTTAATTTCTGAAATATGATTGAAGAACCTCTTGCCTTATAAAAACATCAACAAGAGATTGATTGTGTAATAATAAGGTCAGTTAATCATTTAAATATGACCTTAATACATACCTACTTGTTAACTTTGGTAGTCTTTTTTTTTTTTCAATATTCGACATGTCTATTATTGTAATAAAGTAAATCAATATATAATTGTATAATAGCTACCTTCTTCTCTTTACCACTAATGGACTTTCCTTTCCTATAGCATGAGCTACCTTTTTCATTCTTGATAAAATCCTTATCCCATAAATTATAATGGATACTTTGAATAAAAATGTTAAGTAAAATTAGTGTCTTTTTCCCCTATTTCGAATGTTTTGGTTGTGGTTTTTGATTGTTAATAATTCTCATTATTTATGATTTATCTTCTATGTATTTATTAATTTTTTCTTGTGATATATACTTATTAGATTAATTACATTGTGATTTATATTTCGTAAATACTCTTTGTTGTCTTTAAATTTAGTTCATTTGTAAAACAACTCTGAAGACCCTTATACCATCCTACTTGTAATTTTTTAATATGAATTCAATTTATTAGATTTAAGAAACATGGATAGAAAATTTAGAATATAAATTTAATTATTATTTATGTAATTATTTGTTTATATAGAAAAATTAAAATCTTAAAAGTAATTAGAAATAAAATATTATAATCAAGATAAATTAATAGTAATAGGATAATAAAAATCTTCAAAAAAATTAAAATAAAAAGTTAGAGTTTAAATTAATAATAATTGAAAGAATTAAATTTGTAATAAATTATTTGTGATAAAACTAATAAAAAAAATAATTTTATATAGAGAATATAACAATAAATAGAAGAAGTTAAGAGAAGAATCTTAGGATTTTTCCAAAATTTTTAGAAGCAAAAACAATAAAATAAAAAATAAAAAATAGAAAGATGTAAAAGAAAAATAAACAAAATAAGAAAACGAAATTAGAAAAGAAAATTGGGAAGGATTCGAACCTGAGACCCGAGGGAGAAGAGAAGAAAACACACTCCTATTGCCAACTGAATTATCCACCAAGGGTAATCAAAACACGCATTATTTAATATACAAAGAGTTAATACATAAGTAGGATCTAAAATGAAAAGCGGAGAACAGAAAAAGGGGTTGTTGTGTTCGAACCTGCCCCCTTAGGCACAAGTGAGGAAGAGAATAGTTTGTATTGCCATTGAGACCACTAGACATATCGCTAAAATTTTAACCACACAAAATAGTTTTATTCTTTGTGATCATTGTCTTCCTCAACACACCGCCATTGAAGCTTCTTCCAAGAGCTTCCAAGCTTCTATAAATCACCACCAAGGCTAGGCTAGGCCTCAACCGTGACTCAGCAAGGCTACCCTAGCCTATAAGGAATAACATAAGCCACTTAGAGCGATTGAAAGGGGCTATAAATAGCCATGGATACGAGCTCCAAAAACTCCACCAAAGTCATCTTCATTCCTTTTGAAAATCTTCTATACTCCACCAAATCACTTTGAACTAGTCCTAAGCTATTCAAAATACTTCTAAGAATCTATTGGTGAAGAGAAATCAGAGAAATAAGCAAAGAATCATGATTTTGTATTAGAGACCCGAGCTTTCATCAAAAGAAATCAAAAATCCAAATTGAAGTAGGAGGAGTCTTCCTTTCTTCTTAATGTTATTGTTGAATTATTTTATTTGATGTTAATTGGGATTCCTAAGGAGTTGAAGCTTAGAAACTTTGCGGTTTCCTAGAATTGAAAATTTGATTTCTCACCTTCGAGCTCTGTAAATTCTAGTTCAAAGGGTAATTTAAAACGAATTAGGGATCAATTAAAAAGAGAGAAAGGTTTAACATAAAGGTTCGAACGTTTTTGGATTGATAATTCAACAAGAACGCCATTAAAAATCAAGATTGAAAATTCAAAATTCTCTGGTTCGAGCCAAAATCAGAGCTTGAAGATGACCTAAAAATTACCAAAATACCCCTCTTCAAAAAATTACCAAAATACCCCCCATTAGGTTTTATTCGATTTTATGCTATTTTTAACTTTTCAGGCTTTGAAAATTTAGCAAGGGTTAGCTTGAGTATAAAGAATAGAATGATAAAATATTTTTCAAAGAATTTAATAAAAATTAAATTAATTTTGAGAAATTCCAAAAATATCCTCAATTGAAGAAATTGATTTGTTGAGTATGTTCTAGTCATAAATTTTGAGAAAAGATGTTAGGAAATTATTATAAGTCTACCCAGAATCTAAAAATCACTTTTGAAATTTAAAAAATCCTTAAAAATAAAATTATTTTTTCAAAATGACCATTTTATCCTTAGGATATAAAATTAATTATTTTTATCATTCTAGCCCCTTTTGATTCCTAGAAATCAGCTAAAGTACCTTGAGGCATCAAATGGATCCTATCCTAAAATTTTGAGGGTAAAATTTGAAGTAAAAATTGAAAGAAATAATTTTTTACAAAAATAATCAAAATACCCTTATGGTCTAAAGATAGGAATTTTAGCCTTTCTGGAGCATTTTAATTTCAAGAAAAATAGTCTTAATTTCCTATACTACTATTTGAATATATATCAAACTTTTTAGTTGAAAAATATGAAAAGAATTTTGAATAAACACATATTTTTCATAAATGACCAAAATACCCCTATAAGAGAAATTTGAATTTTTCTTACTATCTAAAAACCCCTTGAGCTTAAGATAACTAAGATTATGATGTTAAAAAGCTTGTACTATGTATTTTAAGGTGATATAATCCTACTAAAGTACATTTTGTGAAAAATGACCAAACTGCCCTTAAGTTCTAAAAACCATGACTTGAGAGTTAACCACTCTCTATAACCCTAGTAATGGTCAAGAGACCTTTAAGAACTATATATCTAAAACCAATACTCCTCTAGAAATTTTGTTTTAAAACAAAAAGCGATACACTATTTGCAAAAATGACCATTTTGCCCTTAAAATAAGAATATGACCAATTTAACCTTAAATCAAGATTTCTAACCTTAGGATTGGTAATTACTTCAAAATTGTAATCTATGTTCTAACCATGTTCTAATCAAGGTATAAAATTTTGAGGTGATCCAAAATTAGTTTTTATAAATGGCTAAAATGCCCTTGGCTTATAAATGTAGGAAAAACTTAAGTAAAAAGAATAAAATTTATAAGTTACAATAATTGTACAGTGAAAAGAAGATTTAGTATTTGAAACCCCAGCTTAATGAATAATATAGTCAATAAGTCTCTTTAAAATAGAAGATCCCCCGCAATGTAAATAGACAAGAAAAAAAAGCTAGTAATGGTCTCGCAAAGTTAAAAGAGAATAAAAAGCGGGAATTTTCCAAACAATGGGAATTCTAGGGATCTGGTACCGTGAGACTTGATTGATGGAAGTAAAGGTTAAATAATAAAAGGCATTATAAAAGTGGGACCAAAGAATGGAAAAATGCAATGGATTGACTAAGAAGGCACCTGAGGAATGTATGCAGGCTTTGGACGTCCTTGGGGGTGTATAGGCACCAAGTTTATGAACTGCCTAGATTAAGGAGTCACAAAGTTGGCTTGGTAACCCTGACAAAGCATAGCATTGCCAAGATTAGTGGAGAGTATCTAAGTTCAATACCAGCTTAAGATATGTACTCCTGATCGTCACCCAAATAAATTGCAACTTTTGGATTCAATGTTATGATTCGCTTAAGTCCTCAAGAGTTAGTAGTAAGAGGTAGCAAGGGATCCCTAAATAGAACTCGATCCGGTGAGGTTAAGAGTATACGATTATAGGTACGCTAATATGATGTAATTATTGAAAGAATTGAAGACTCACACCTACAACTAACATTTTCAAGAAAAGATGTATGAACAATTTCACCCTTTATTCGATGTGTCCATTCCCCCACTTTGCGGGAAATGGACTAGGGACTTTTTATATCAGTTAGACACATATACAAGATATGTTCGCTTTACCTTCTTTCCAGCAAAACCTTTTACCCCTACAACATCAGGACAAATGGATCTTTCAATAATACTAACTCAAGCGGAACCTCCAACAGTCTCAAAATCACCTCCCGGGTTTCCTTCACGCCTTAGGAGGAGACAATCAAGCAACTCTTTCTCTAGTTACAATAAAAGTAGAGTTGTTAGGCCTACTCTCAGAGTTGAATTATCTGAGGAGGAGCATCAATAAGAAAATCCTAGAGATGAATTTTAAGTTTATCCTTTATAATGTATAAGTAGTGTAGTATTTATGTAAACTCATGTAAATTAATGAATGAAGTATCTTTGGATAATTGTGTGTGTAATTATAATAGTAAAAATTTAGGTGGTTACAAACCTCTTCCCTTATAAAAAAATCAACAAGAGATTGACTATGTAATAATAAGGACATTTAATCATTTATATATGAACCTAAATACATATTTACATGTTAACTTTGTTAGTCTTTTTATATTTTCAATATCCTGCATGTCTCTTCTTGTGACAAAATTAACAGGTAAATCAGGATATAATTGTGTTAGAGCTACCTTCTTCACTTTATCACTAATGGACTTTCCTTTACTACAACATGAGCTACCTTTTTCATTCCCAATAAAATCCTTATTCCATAAATTATAATGGATACCTTTAATTAAAATCTTAAGTAAAATTAGTGTCTCTTTCTCCTTTTTGAGTGTTTAGGTTGTTGTTTTGATTGTTAATAATTCTCATTATTTCTTATTTATCTTCTAAATATTTATTAGTTTTGTATTTTCATTAGAGTATTCAAAGAAATGGTGATATGAAATTATTAAATTAATTACGTTGTGATTTATATTTCATAAATACTCTTTATTGTCTTTAAATTTAGTTCGTTTGTAAAACAAGACTAAAGAATCTCCTCCATTACAAAAAAATCAACAAGAGATTGATTATGTAATAATAAGGTCATTTAATAATTTAAATAAGACCTTTAATACATATTTAAATATTAACTTTGTTAGCCTTTTTATATTTTCAATATTCTACATATCTATTCTTGCAACAAAAGTAATAGGTAAATCAAGATATAATTGTGTCAGAGGTACCTTCATCTCTTTATCACTAATGGACTTTCCTTTACTACAACATGAGCTACCTTTTTCATTCTCGATAAAATCCGTATTCCATAAATTATAATGGATACCTTGAATTAAAATGTTAAGTAAAATTAGTGTTTCCTTCCCCTTTTTTATTGTTTATGTTGCTGTTTTTTATTAGTAATAATTCTCATTAGTTATGATTTATCTTATAAATACTAATTAGTTTTGTATCATGATTTGAGTATTCGTAGAAAGGGTGATATGAAATTATTAGATTACTAACATTGTGAGTTATATTTCATAAATCCTCTTTATTGTCTTTATTTTTAGTTCATTTGTAAAACAAGACTAAAGAACCTCCTCCCATATAAAAGAATCAAGAAGAGATTTACTATGTAATAATAAGGTCATTTAATAATTTAAATATGATCTTTAATACAAATTTACATGTTAACTTTGTTAGTCTTTTTATACTTTCAAGATTCTGCTTGTCTATTCTTGTAACAAAATTCACAAGTACCTTAAGATATATTTGTGTCAAAGCTATCACCTTCTTCTCTTTATCATTGATAGACTTTCCTTTACTACAATGTTAGCTATCTTGTTCATTCCCTATAAAATTCTTATTCCATAAATTATAATGGGTACCTTGAATTAAAATATTAAGTAAAATTAGTGTCTTCTTCTCCTTTTTTAGTGTTTCGTTTGTTCTTTCTGGTTATTAATAATTCACATTATTTATTATTTATCTTATGAATATTTATTATTTTTTTTCGTTATTTGAGTTTTGATAAAAAAGAGTGATATGAAGTTATTAGATTAATTACATTGTGATTTATATTTCATAAATACTCTTTATTGTCTTCATATTT
>JAMLFT010005781.1:0-17043 GCA_026544285.1 Pachyrhizus erosus
ATATTTTAACTATTACGTTATATATTTTATTAAATATTCTAACTTTAAATAAAAATAATAAAAGTTCAAAATCAATGAAAAAATTCAAAACAATAATTACACCAAAAAGAATTTCTATAAAATAAAAATAAAAAGTTATATAAAATTTGTCTAAATAATTTTTTATACATATATATTAATTTAATAACTGATTTGAACATATAATTTTAATTTAATTAATTTAAAAAAATTAAATTAAATTATTTTTTTAACTTTCAAATAAATTTTTTATTTTCAAATAATTTATTAGTTATTTTTACCAAATGTAGCCATTGTAAATTTCAATTTTGTTGACCTCATTATTTAATAAAGTAATTTTAAAAACTAAAGAGATAAAAAGAAAGAAAAAATAGCATGAGTACCAATTTGGCTTCCATAGGTATCAAATAGGTAGATGTTCAAAATAGGAATAACATATTATTAATGATTTATATTAAAATATTTTATAAACTGAACATAATTGAAGTTAATAATTTTTTCTATTCTTATCAATAATAAAAGTTGTTTTAGAATTTTTTTAAAATTGTGTCATAAGTGTACTTGTTAGTTAATAGTAAAATTGGATATTTTAAAAAATAAATAAATTACATTTCTTTTTCTTTATATATATGACTATTACACTTTCTTTCTCTTTTATGTTAAAATATATACTCCTTTCTCCTCTTACATTAGATTTAAATATATGACAATTTATTTTATTTTTAATTTTTCTGTTAGAGTTCTGTTAATTTTCATTGAAAACAAAAATGAAGAAGCCGCAGCAGCAACTATTACGTACCACAGTATCTCTTATACTACCTTGCTTTGTGAGATGCAAGTTTTAGACCACTCTCTTCTCGTGTTTAAATATATATTTTCTTTTCTTGATAGATATAAATAAATTATATCTTACTTTAATTTTATTTTTTCATTAAAATATTTTTATGACTAAATCTTTACACTCTCACCATGAGAGATTTAAATATCACATTTTTTATTTTTTTAATTTTAAACATATAATTTCCTCCTTTAATAGATGAAAATACGTACTTTTTACCATTTTATATTTTCTATATAATATCTATCTATCTATATATATATATTAAAAAATTGATCAGAAAATTGCTTATTAATGTATTTGTACATATTTTACAAAAATATATATCACTAACTTATTTGATTTTTAATAGTATATTTTTTTTTTATCAAAAATTGTTTCTCTATTGAATGTTATTCCTAACCTTTTATATATTATTAACAACAAATTTGATCAAATGTTTTGTGACTCCCAAACCATTTACTTACAAAGAGAACAGCGTTGATCCGTTGACAAGAAGCAATTTTCGTACATTGAGTAAGTGAAAAATAACTTTTGTAAATTAAAAATGTGGTTATTATATTTTTATTTAAAAATATTTATTTTTTACAATGTTATGATAAATTGACTAAAGTGTATATTTTAACATAAGAAAAAAATAATGTAATACTTGTATTTTTCATAAAAGAAAAGTGTAATTTATTTTAATAATATTAACTTAAATAGATTAAAATGTATATTTTAATATAAAAAGAAAAGAAATTTTACTCACATCTGTTAGAAGAAGAAAATATAATTTATTTTATTTAAAACGTTAGGCATCATTTTACAACGACTATTTGACAATTATGAAGGTCATTTATTTCTTGATTATTTAGACAATTGAGATACTAACATTCAATAATCATGCAATATCATGATTGATTCTTTTCCTGATCTACATTAGATAACGACTCAAGAAAAGCAATAAATCCTAGCAAGCTTGTTAATTTAATAAATGATTGAAAACATAAGATTTATATCGATCCTAAGAAACTCTAAATTTGGCTTCCTTTATAGATTCATTTTTGGGAAAGATATGATTACCAACACAGTTAACTAATATAATATTAGAATTGATCTAATTTTACAATCTAATTGATAAGAAAACATAAAAATTCAAAAGGATAAGGATTGAAATCAAATATCACAATGTAGCCTTAGCCACAGTCCTAACTGTGGGCATATTTATCTATGATAATAAATAAATATAAAAAAAATCGAATATTTGAAAGAAATCTATAATAAGAAATCAAAAAGTAAGATAAAGAAAAACTTTTGTTGATGTAATAAACATGAAGCATGAGAGGGAAACAAGATCAAATCCTTGTTACGTAAGTATTTATCAAGTTTGAATAGTTCTAATTTTAAAAATGTGATATTTCAATTTAAGTTAGATAAATATAGGTAAATAGTTAAAATTAAAAGTTATTTAGTTCTGATCACACACTTATAGAAAATATTTTATTCTCTAAAAATTACACACACCAGTACAAATAACAGAATCTACGTCTTGCTTATATCGGTTTTCAAATACTCAATGTTAAAAAAACGTGATAGCAATTTTTAGTAAATACAACTTTTTATGCCAATTAAATTTATAATTGATGTAAAAATAATTTTTGCATTGATTAAATTTATAACCGAGGTAAAAATCAAATACAAATCCTTAGAAATGAATAAACTCATTCACTCACTTTGTTGTTGCGCAACACACAACACACAAATCTCTTCGCAAAGTACCACGTTCCTATTCCTCTTCCTCTTCCTCTTCGCAAAGACAAAGAGAAAGAAAATCACATTCCTCTTCCTCACAAAGTGTTGTGTGCCCCCCTACCTTCATCTCTGCCATGCACTACCTCATTGTCATCGTGCTCCCTCTTGTAGCACTGCGTCCCTCTCTACTCCTTCCTCTTCACCCTTATCGATACCTTTGAGATTAAGCTTTGGTATTCTAGCCAAGTTCATTGCCACAAGAAACAAATCAAACCTTAAGATGATGTTGGCCTTCTCGACATTTCTGGTAAAACCCACTAAGTGCTTTTAACTTTGTCAACATTATGAACAATGTTTGACTTTTGTTTTCTTGTGTGAACAAAAAAACCCACAAGTGAACACGTCGCTTTTGAACCTCCTATGCCACTATGGTTTCACTGTTGCCAACAATGATGCGTTTGTTGGGTATCAATTTCTTTATAGTTTCAAATCTCGTTTTGTTGTTGTTTATTTGAATCATTTACGAGCTCATTCATTGTTGTTTATTTGAATCGATTTTTCTACCTAGAGTAGCTTCACATAGCCCTAAGCAAGGAGAAGAAGAAGGGACATATTTCTCCATCATGAAAGTTTTTTACATTTTACATTACTTAAATTTATAACTAATAAAAAATGACACATTTTTTTATCCATTATATTTAATCAATATTAAAATATATCACTTTTTACATTGATAGGATATATATCGAACTTACAACCGATGTAAAAATCCTAATGTGACACACACGGATTCAAGTTAACATCTATTTTTAAATCATCTTTATTCTGTGTAATTTCCACTTGATTGGTTAATTTCTCCTTATCGATCACTACGATTCATGCTCATAGGAAACAACTATAAAATTTATAATCTTTAAGTAGTATAATTTATCATTTTTATTATCTAAAAGTATAAACTACCAAATTCATCTCAACATCTAGTTTTAAATTTATTTATTTTTTTGTAATTTTAAATACCTATACTTAATTAATTAATTAATTTTTAGTTATGGTTTATATTTTTATGAATCAACTTTAACCAATACATTATTGATTCAAATAGAATTAGATTTGACTTCTTTAGACAAAAATTTAAATTTAACTTTTGTAAATAAAAAAATTAATAAAGAAACTTTACTAAAAATGATTAATCAAATTTTTAATAAAAATTAATTATTAAAAAAATCGGTAATTACTGTACACTAATAATATAATTAAAAAATAAAAAATAACTTTAGAATTCATAATTTTTACTAGTATAATTTATCATTTTTATTTTCTAAAAATGATCATATTGTCATTTGGTTTATAATGAAAATTGACTATATTCAATCATATTACTCACGTAGTTTTCCCACTTTTTTTGGTGGGAACATATTTTCAATTATTAAGGTAGCTGATATATTGTTTGGTTCGATATCATGCAAGATAAAGCAATGAGTACACTAACTAATCACATCAAGCAAAAGTTTTGGAGTCTTGCGCCCATGGCATAATCTTCTTCTCTGGATACGAATCATTGATTCCTCCTTTTATTTGTTTATTTTGCAGTGAAAAGTTGAGGTGCTGTTTGGATTGATATTTTGTTTTAAATTTTTTAAATCTTAAAATATAAAGCCAGTTTTTAGTGTTTTTTTTTTCTTTGAAAAATCATTGTCAAACTTATATGTTTATTTTAAAAAGTAAGTGACAACAACTACTACAATTCTTCTATAAATAATATATTTTTAATTTCTATTAAACAAAAATTATAAAAACAATAGAGGCAATAAATAGAATGAAAATAAAAATAAATAATAATAATTAAAATGTATTATTATTTATTTTAAAAGAAATTGTTTTGATTGACCTAAGAGCACGTACTCGTCATTGACCATCACTATCGTCGACGACAATATTGATATTAATAAGAACAACCATAATAATGATGTACTACCACTGTCAGTTAAGTAAATTTTTAAGTTAGTTTTCTATTCTTTGTCTTTCATTTGAATTGAAATATTGAGGTTGGTAATCTCCATTCATACTTAAGGAAACTATTTTCATATAACCCCTAGCGCAGTGGAAGTTCAGACCTTCCAACTATTCTTGATTGGAGAAAATTCAAAACCTAAACTTAACTCCAATCAAGCAAAATTCTCTAGTTGAAGTTAGAATGGGTTGAATAGTTGTCCACCGGTCTAGAATTAATTCCCATGCCTAATGTTCAGTTCAAAAATATGATTTGAGTAGCATGCCAGATGTCAGACATATATGTGTGGCAGTGAACCAGTGGTTTTTCATTGGTAAAAAACAAAAAAAAAAAAAGTATCAGAGTTAGATTTACCAACACGGCCACAGTACTTGGTTTTCTCTGTAAATCCACGTTTTTTTCTTCTCACGGTTTCATGTTGGTGTATTATCAGGCGACCACGTTAATTAATTCGTAACTTCAGAGTTCAGAAAGACTGAGAAATGACCCAACTTCTTTGGTAAAGTCCATCTCCTTCTCTCTTTCCTGGACCATATATACGGTACTATTAGTTGGTGTCGGTTCTTTATTTTTTGTTGTCTACTTTATATCTGTTTCAGGATTCTGCAGAGTGGTCCTCAAAATATTGTACAATTGAAATCACACACTACACGAATGGGTTAGAGCATATAATCTGCCTCACAAACTTTCGGCCTTTTCTCTCCCTCTGAGTAACAAAGTACATCACCTATTCCATCTATACCTTTTTCTTGTTTTTTCAGACATCATTATATATTGTTTTCTTCTTCTTTTCTTCCCTTTTTCCTTCTTCTCTTCTTCTCTTCCCCTATATGGTGCTACTATTCAATGCCCTTCCCCTTTGTCTATTTTGTTTGTTGTTTTATTCTCCTTCTCTTTATCTTCTTTAATGTTGATGATAATCTTTTAATTGTAAGTTGTCAGTCAATATTAATTAGAAAAGAAGAGAGATAACTTTAGCCATGGACAATTTCTCTCAAAATATAAATCGAACTTTGATTACTAGCCGTAAATCGAATATCATTTGTATATTAGGACTCAAACTTAAAATCATTAAACTGAAACAATCCTATACTATACTAGTTAATTTACACACGGACTGTTTACTCATGTCAAGAAATTATTTTAAGTAGCGGTGAGTTTTGGCTCTAATAATATTCTTGTCAAGTGAAGTACATCAAAAACTTGAAGGGATATATAACTTTCTTAAACACAGCCTTACTAGACTCGGCTTGGGTTAATTGGATAGCCAATTTAGTGTTTAAATACAGGTAATCTTAGACCCAAACAACTGGCGTTAATCCACTTGTTTCGTCCTCTTCTTATATCCCACTGTTAAAAACACTGTCATTTACTAATAAATGAATGTTAGGCATTATGATTTTTTCATTAATATAATCTTTGTAATATTTTTTGGATTAATATAATATTAATTATATTGACTACATTTGAAAGAACCATAAATTATATTGGCTCCCTCAAATGTTGTTAAAATAATTTATCTTATATTATTATTAATGTAAATAAAAAATACTAGAAAGATCATTAATAAATAATTCGTTTTAAATATTATAATTAAAATTTTTGATAAATATGATTTATATATTTAAAATATTTATTTATTACAAATTCTATTTTTAATTATTTTATTATTTTCTTTAAAAAGTATTAAATTTAATTTAAAAATAAAGATGAAAAGAATAACTTTAATGAAATAAGTGCACACACAAATAGAATTTAATTCAAATGTATTCATAGAATAACACACACTTAATTCAAAAGTATTGATAAAATAACACACAAATAGGATTTTATTCAAATGTATTGATAGAGTAACAGACACAAATAGAATTTAATTCTAATATATTGATAGAGTAATAATTTTAATACTATCAATTAATAATACCTTTTATGCATAATAAAATTAATTATTTTAAAGATTATACTGATAGTAATTTACAATTAGTTGATAGTACACATATTTATAATTTATAACAACAAAACACACACATATTGATAGAGTAAAAAATTTCAACACACACAAATAGAATTTAATTTAAATGTATTGATCGAATAAAACTTTTAATGTATAATCAATTATAAATTATAATATATAATAAAATTATTTATGTTTATAATAATTTTTTAAAATTTATTCTTACAATAATTTATAATTGATTGATGCTACACACAAGTATTGATAGAGTAAAAATTTTCTACACACAAATAGAATTTAATTCTAATGTATTGATAGAGTAAAAAAAATTTACATTATCAATTAATTATAAACTTTCATGTATAATAAAATTATTTATTTTTATAATAATTATTTTAAAAGTTATATTTAAAGTAATTTAAAATTGGTGGTAGCATAAAAATATTTATATTGGTAATGTATGAAAATGAAATTAATTTAAATAATATTATGTAATTAAGAATTTTAGAAAATTAAAGCCACTAAATTTATCCCTGAACAAGTAAATAAATTGGTGGAGAGTTGTTTTATTTAGTTATTAGAAATCTTGAGAGTTTGTCTGAGAATGCATTTATATATGTTAAAAAGTTGGAAGAAAAATTGTGACATATAATAAATTTATTCAATTTAATTTAAATTAGTTGAATGCCTACTATAGTATCTAAATATGGACGATCCTGGATAAAATTAGAAAGCCACATTTGGATTTAATTTTAATCCATGTTGTTCGACATACCATGAGCCAGAGAAATTCATTAAAATAAAAGAAAATTAAAAAGTGTCCAAATATGATAGGTGTCCAAATGCCATTGATCTAAAATAAAATAGATCATTACCGTATGTGTGATATTAAATTAAAAAGTAGTGCATGTACCAAAAATCATTTGGATATTTAATAGAGAAGAATTAGAGTAAAAATAATTTTAAAATTTGTAAGACCTATTATATTATTTTTTATTTATTTATAGTTATCTTTTTAGTTTTGTCATTGTCTCTTTTTTATTTTTTTAATTAAATATCTTTATTTTTATTTTATTTTTGTACTCATTTTTACTCATCTATTTTATTTCTATTCATCTCATTTTTCTCATGTTTAATTATCAAGCTGGACAAAAAAGTAGTGCACTAACACAAAATAATCCAGTCGGTAAGGAACACAGTTCCTTTTAAGTTTTTATATTAAAGTTTTCTGAAATGAAAAACAAAAAGTAGACATTGTGAAAGTTTTGCCTGCTTATATATTAAGTTTACTTAACTCAATTAGTAAGAGTTTAAGGTACCAAGATTTTCGGATAGAAGAAGTTAAAAAGAAGTGTTATTTGTACATTTTTAGTTGCACACTCTACTGTCCAATATGTAATAAAGATACGAGTAAACTGATGGACTCTCGAAAAATCATATATAGTTTAGTGGTATACATAGAAGTAAGAAATTTTCTAACGTCATTGTATATATTCATTATTAAATTTTTTAAAAGGATAGAAACATTTTATAAAAAGAAAAATCTCTATCAGAACAGTATGTCCGAAGAGTTTAGAATAAAACAAAAAAAAATAAAAATAGAGGAGATCGACTCATTATCATGGTTTAGCAATTTGCTAAAAAAAAAAACACAAAGATGGCGTTTATGGCATATTATCTTCTATATTTACAACAAAGAAAAAAAAATATTGATTAAAATTCATGATTTCGTCTATTTAATTGTCAAGGAATTTAATCAGATAATTTCATCTCAAAAGCTTTAGAGTATCCTAGTTGAAAGTAAAATTGATCAGGCTTTTGTTACAATTTTTTTGCAATTTGGTTTTATAATCTTGCGGTGTGAGTCTTGTATATACTTAAAAAAGTTAATTTGAATCTCAAATTAATTTGTATCTGTATGTCTAGGATATTTTGATTCAAGGGACCGACAATGTATTGAAGGGGCAATTATCCTGAATTTAAGCTTTCTTGAACATGGGTTTAAGCATTTCTTATGCTTTTTATTAAATTTCCTTTCGACTGATAAAAAATAAAAATGACTAGGAATATTGCAGAGTTTAATCGAGTCTAATTGGTATATTTACATAGATACAGACAAATTTTATACAACATTTCCTAACTATAATTAGATTCGGGTAGTTATTTTTGTTTTGATTTTTACATTGTTGTCAAGTTTCTTTGCAAAAGTATTTCTCAACATATATGTCACTAAAATTCGGTTAGCATGGGGATTTAGACAATTTAAATAAAATCATAGGTTTTAATTAACTTCCTTACAACATTAAAAAAAAAAGTAAAAAAATCCTTAATAATAAAAAAAACCTTATTACCACCATTAGATGTAAAAGGAATGGTGTTTTTTCAATCTAAATAATCATAAATAAAAGGATCTAAAGGGAAATAAGCAGTCAAAAGTAATTATCATAATTATTTCACATAATTATTTATTCTTTCTGTAAAAATATTCACTCATGCATATTAATTCTATTTCAAATTCTCCCAAATAAATGTTGGGTCATAAACAAAAGGGAAAGGAAATATATATTTCAATCATTTTTTTATCTTTCACTTCTTTCAAAATGACCGCACTGCCAATTAATATCTCTCTTCTCTTCTATCATTTGCTAGCTTAAAAACTTACTTCTTTTGTTTTTGTTGAATAGTTACTCTTTCTAACTTAGCCAGATTGAAGAAGAGAAGGAGGGTGACCCCTCTTGTTGTTAATTACAAGGACTTGTTAAAGGTTCTTGGTGGTTGTAAGTGATTTTTCAATGGAATTAATTATCTGAAATACTGATTTAATGATTTTTTTTTTGTAGCTTTTTTTTTTCTTCATGCGCCTGCTTTATGGTGCATGCGGTTGGGTTTTTTTTTTTTTTAAAAAAAAAAAGGTGAACTAGGTATCAATGAATTATTAAGATCTGATATTAAGGTTAAAAAGGAATTATAAAAGTAAAAAAAATTATAAAAATATTTACAAATTATTTATGAACGAAATCTTTATATCGATAATAAAATTTAAAGTCACATGTTTATAAAATATGAGCACCATCATTACAATCTATACTAACTTCATTGCTCTCACAATCTTTTTTCTATATATAACCCCCGATCGACAGCTTTCCATATTCTTTCATAATTCTACACCTTTCGTTGCCATCCCCTGGATAAGTCACTATTTCGATTCTTTCTCTCTCATAGTCAGGCAATTATTTTCTTATTCCGGGCTACGTTGTCAAGATAATGAACTTCCTTCGAAGAATTGAAGGTAAAATATCTACCCTATGCATTTTGATTCCATTGACAGATTTAAATTTGCATCGATCTCAAAATTAAAGTGGGCTTCTTTCTTGACTCATGCTTTGAATATCTCCTTTAATACTAACAACAACAAAAGCAACTACCCTTTTTTTCATGCATGCAAACTTTTTCTTTGCCAATAAGGTCACCCTCAAATGAGAGGCTTAAATCTGGGAGCGAGGGGACCATAGTAACATTCATACACATATTGGGGTTTCCATTTCGAATTGCTCCATTTATATGCCCAAATAAAGTAGAAAAATAACTGACGTGGGCATGAGCACTTGCTCGTTAACTTTGTCTCTTGATTTGGTAACATCGTGAGCGACGTTTCATGGATCTTTAAAAAGGACGTGACTTTACATCATATTGTTTGAGATTTGTGCTTGCAATTGTATATATTCGTAGATAAGTAATAAAAAAAAAAAGGGACAAAAACGCAAAAACTATTAGGTAAGTACTAAAATTATCAAATCTTTAATTATTTAGACAACATGTAAAAATTGAGATTTCTGGTCAGATTTAAGATGGGAACAAAAGATAAAGAAATCAAAGAAAACTAAAAAGATTTACAAGAATACTGGCGATCAGTAATCACAAGTGACAATTTAATATGAATAGCCTAAAATGTGTATAGTTTCACCTTCTATTTTGCAAACAGCTTTTATATCATGAAAATAGCTGAAACGAAAGATTATAATCTTTTCCATCTTAAACTTATTAGCTCACAATAATCATACAATGTTAATATTTTATTTTAAGGTGTAAGATTACTTATGAAAAAAATAAATGACTCAAGTTTAATCCATTTATTTACGTAAATGAATTAAATTTGAGCTACACCTATATAAATAAATTATTAATATTAAATTATATAGTTTGAATTTAACTCATTTAGATAATAAAATTTAATCTCAAGTTCATGTTTATTTATTTAATTAAACAAAGGAATATGATCAAGTATTTAACAAATCGAATTTGAATATTTTATGAATAATTTATCTCCTCTATACTTTTTTGGTTGACAAGAAATAAGTAAGAAAAGAAGTGAAGAGAAAAAAAATAAATAAAAAATATAAAAAAATTTCAATTTGATAGACTATAAATTATAAAAAAATATTTAAAAAACTTGTTTGTTCCATTACTGTAGAGTTCCACTCCAATATGAGAAAAAAAATAAAAAATATTAATTTTTATCTAACTAACCTTCGCAAGATCTTTGAATATCACAATATTAAAGTCATATAATCGATTATAACATAACATATAATTAATTATATGATATATCATAAAATTAATTATATATTATGCTATAATCAATTATATAGATGCGATACATTAATACTAATAAATGACTCAGTACTTTCAAACACACGAGTTTGTGTTAAGAAAGAAAACAATACAAAATAACTTTGATTTTATTATTATAAAATTATAATTAATTACTCACTAAGTGTACTTACCTGCTTTACACTAGCTTGAGCATAAAATATAGTAAGGATGACAATACCACACCTAACATCAAGTACAACTTGACGCCAACGAGATTACTCGTTAGGAAAAAGAATAAAACTAAAAAAATAATATAAAAACCAAGTTATGAAGTTAGCTTAGTTACTTAACCATATTGGAGCAACATAATTAATTAAGGCATTACACATAATCCATTATATGACAAGCCATAAAATTAATTATATGTAAATCAATTATATTAAATCTTATAAGGAGATTATGTAACAAATTGAAAAAAAAAATCTTAATAAGGACAAAAAAAAATATTTTCATAGTTATCTTTATTTTTTCTTTTTCTTTAAAAAATTAAATAACTTCAAAAAATTAATTTTCACTTTATTTCTTTTCAATCAAATAACATTTATTTCTACTCTATTTCTTATTTATTTTTCTTCTTTCGACTTCTTTTCTACTTATTTCTTCTCCTTTTTATTTTCTTTCTCTTGACCAAACATATCCTTACATCTATATTATTTTCTATATTAGTATCCCTAATAGCTATAGATAACAATTTTTGTCTGTATTTTCATATTTAGTCCCTAAGCATTGGTTAAGAAGAAGTGTTATCTTAAGACCTCAATAGTCAATGTAAAACTCATTGATATATCGATCATGGATTGCTCTTAATAGATTCATACTAATGTTAGGTCATTATCCAAAAGTAGTGTGTTGTATTGCTTAAGAACAATGTCAAAGATATAAGGTTCGCTAGATCGATACCTATATGTAATGTTAAATGAGAAAAGATCCTTACATTTTTACAGAACGAATGAGGATAAAGAAACTAGATAGTTCAAAAGTGATTGATTAAATTTGTTATTGGAAATATTGGTACTTTGATGGGTAAGTCTATAAAGGTGGCAAACATCATGATTTAAGAGAGGATTAACATTATGTGCTTACAAAAGACTAATTAGGTTGGAGAAAAAGTTAAAGAGATAAATACAAGTTTTAAGATTTGGTACACAAAAGAAGTTAGAAGAAATAATGATATGGGTATTATTGTGGATAAGGATTCTAAAAAAAGTGTGGTGTATGTAAACAACATTAAGGAGAAAACTTTAGCTTTAAAAATTAACGGAGCTCAATAAATCTACAACACATGTAAATTTATGGTGCCTTTTTTTTTTACTTTTAATGCATTAACTTAGTGACTATTGTGAGAAAATAATGCATAAATTTTGAATGGTTTAAATGAAAAAGGTTTATGAATATATTAATTATCATGGGCTATTAATGTAGAGGAAATAAACAGTATGAAAAACTTCAAATTTTGGACTCAAACTTTGACCTTCCCTCTTTGTTTAAGTCATAAATCAAACTCTAGGAATGTAATTGAGGTGGTCTTAGTTTATATGAAAATCTCAAACATAGATTTACACTTTTCATGAAGACAACTTGATCAAATTCTAAATGTATCATAGAGAAAATTGAATTTGAAGTAAATATATTATCTTGACAACATGGTATAAGTACATTACTTGGATTTTCTTTTAAATTATAAACATATAAATGACATGAGACTAGTGTCATTTTTTAAGGATAAAATTATCTACATTTTTTGTGAAAACATTGAAAGCCAATTTTTCATATATGCTCACAAGGGACAAAATAATGTGTGAAACATTAACAAATCCTGCATAAGGTTGCATAGTATGCACAAGAAACGTTTCAATGACCTAATCTTTTTAGGACATAACCACACAACAAACTCAATGAGCAACTCAATGACCTATCTTTATTTTTTTATTTTTCATCCTTGTAAAAATTTTCATATTTTATTTTTTTATTATTCATCTCTATAAAATTATTTTTTTATTTTTCATTCCTGTAAATTTTTTATTTTATTTTTATACCTATAAATTTTGTTTTTATTTTTATTCTTATAAAATTTTGTTTTTATTTTTATTTTTTATATTTGTAATTTTTTTTATTTTTAATCTCTTAATAAATTGATTACATATCAACATATTGATGTGATATATGCTGATATCAATATTTTAATATTTTTTTAATAAAATTTGATAACATAAATTAAAAAACAAAAAATTTAAAATTTATAAGAACAATTTAAAAAACTAATAAAAAATAAAAATATCTATTACGAAATATTTAATTATACCTTTTTAAATTTATGCTTTGATCTTGGAGTTTATATTTTTTTATTTTTTTATTATTCAACTTTATCTTCATGAATTCCTTTTAATTTTGCCACTATCTTCATCAAAACTCTTTGAAATTAACTGTTTAGAGATCATGTTTTACAATTATTCTATACAACATTAGAATGTAATAAATATAATAAATTAAAAATTATAATTAGAAGGTAAACTTGATTTGGAGATTAACAATGTATCTATTATTATTCATGACATAGGTTCAATCTTCACCTACAGGTAGATTCCTCACTCAACTCATTTGACTGGATCAATTAGCGATTAAGCAACGCAAACATAAATCATTATAAATAACAGAAATAGATAAATACTTACTTATACTGTTGCCTAATTCCACAAATTAAGCAACAATTATTTTGACACCAACCTAAAGTGAAAAAAAAAAGTTGCTTATTATATAAAATACGATCACTTAGATTACACTTAAAAAATTATTATCAAATCGTTGTCCATTCTTCTAGCAACAATTTTATGGGTTAAAGTGAAAAATGTTGTAGTGGAATAAGAATATAAAATTAAATTTTAAGTTCAACTCTGTCTTTATTATTTAAATACAGGATCTAAATGTTAAAAAATAAAATTTATTATTATTCTTGTTGAAATTCAAATAAACTAATATTTTAAATAGAATAATATAATTGTTATTTTAAAACAATAATTTAAAATTAAAAGTTATATAGTTTTACTACAATTTAGTATTTTATTTTTATCAGTGGCCATCTTCCAATTCCTCTTTCCAAATCCCAAATCTTTTCCATGATTCCTTCTGTTTGACCAACCTATGGCATGATGAACATTAGGATTTTTTGTATTTTCACATTCATCTCGCGATTCTTTCGTACACCCTTTTGTTACTCGAGAGGATTTAACGGTTCTTCTGAACACATCTCTCTTATTGAGTAACGGGTCTTATTGTGAGCACTTCTTGTGCTCATTAGTCATTACAAGTTTTTTTATATCAATAATTTTTTTTGTTTATAAAGAAAAGTGTTACTCACTAAGATATTAATTAATTGACTGACGTTTCAAAATTGATATAGATCAAACTATAATCAATATCAATATATATACAGATCAGGTGATGGTGAAGCTTGCCTCTGTTGTTGGATACTTAAAATTCTTAGTTTTTGAAATTAACACTATCAAGCACACAAATAGAAACCTGTGAATGAAACTAACATTCTCAGGAACTTAACATATATCATAATTAAATACATTAACACCTTATTTTCATAGACTCGTTAATTTGGCCATTTGTTTCTAACTACTAATTTATGGGATAAAAAAAATCAAATAAATATTTGGATTTTTATATATAATTTAGAGAGAAAGAGCTTCCTATGAATAAATAAATAAACAGAAGCTTTTAAAAAAATGAATACTCCATTCAAAAAAAAAAAAAAAAAAACTCATATAAACAGTCAACAGAAAGCAACAAGAATACAGGTGCAAGAAAATTGATTAAGCGGTAGAGAAAACACGAGAACCCACCATTCTCCACCTAAAGGATAAAGGTTTTGGTACTTGGTAGACATGGATCCATCAAGCACACACAAACACGTAGTTAAAAATAATCACACACACACACATATATATATATGCATGAACCTAACATAAGACCATGATGAATGTGTGCACTTTTTCTATATGTAAGACCCTTAATTGTCAAATATTAGAGAATAAGAATTGTCCTTTTGAACTCCTTAACTTTAAACTTTGAAACTTGAAGGGTACGATGTCATTGTTGTCGGAAACTGGAGGGTTTGGACCACAAAGGACATCTTTTCACGTATTCAATTGAATTAGGATTGTGGACCCACTAAATCATGTGATATATATCATTTGGTCTCTTTGATTTAATTTTTTCTATCAATAATTATTTCCCCTTAAGAAATGAGTTTCTTTATTCAGACAGTTAACACGTGAGGGATTTTTTTTTTTTCTGAACCGAAACAAAGGCATTTTTTCCTCTTGTTATAAAATGTTTTTTCTCGCCAAAAAAAAAAAAATCACTCTTATGGGAAGAAAAGCTAACCATTCAATCTAGAAATAGGTAAATATATCTCCTTGATTTTTTTTATTTTTTTTTTTAAACACTAGGTCCGTCAGTTGGCCTTGTAGCAAGAATTTGGATAGTTTGTTCAAAGTTTTAAATTCAAATTTTACTGTTGTACAACAAAAAATATATCCGTAAAAAATTATTAAAAGAAACCATATAAATCCGTGAAAATTATGTTAACTAATGAAATATTTGATTGAGAGAGAATAAATTTATTTTACTTAATCAAATTAAAGCCAGAAAGAAAGACTAAAGTACTAACAGTATTTATTTTTAAAAAAATAGTCTTTAATTCCCTAAATTTTATCTCACATTTTAAAGTTTAATTTTATCTTCATTAATCTTACATTTTATTTCATTTGTAAACAGATATTATGAACTTTAATTTCATTTCAACTGATTCTTAAATTTTATTATTTTTGTAAATAGACATATTAAAATTAATTTCATCTCAATTTCTCTTTTAACAAATAATCTTTTATATTAAATTAGGATTAAACTAATAAAAAAATCTTAATCATTTATTAATTTTATTTTTATAAATAAAATTTTCAAACATTACAGCAGAATAATATTTAGAATTAAAAATTATCAAATAAATACTTTTTGGTTGTTCTTTATTTTTTTTTCTAAATTCACATTTTTTTATATTTTATGTATGAATAAATGAATTGTAAAAAAAGAATAAAGAGATTAATAAATGAATGATATTTTAATTAAATAGTTTAACTCTAAATTAATAGAAATAGTTATTTATAAATTAAAAATAAATTTTAAGAATGAATTAGCATGTAATTAAAATTTAAAGTGTCTATTTATAAAAACTAGCAAAGTTTAAGGATTAATTAGAACAATATTAAAATTTATGATGTCAATTTGTAAATTAGATAAAATTTAAAAATTAGTTAAAATAAAATTAAAGTATAAAATATTTATTTGAAAAAAAATTAAAGCTTAAGATGGCTAATACTTTTTTCCTCTATGTTGTGGGACAAAATTTATTGGCAACGCTCATGAGTTTACAATCACAACTTCAACCAGCAACAAACTTTAGAGATACAAATAAACCTGTGGCAGAAATTTGTACCAAAAAGGTATTCATGTACATTGCAACACGTATAATACCCTGAATTTGGAGTTTATTCTCTGAGAAGTATTAATTCCCACCATTCTATACATGTTTTCCGATGTACACCTCTTGAAAGGCTTTAGTGAACGCTAGCCATTTACTATATTTTTCGTAGGTTATTTGGATATTTAATCGATTTCCGATTCAAAAAACGTACTCTCACCGTTATTTTTTAATTCTCAATTTTTTTTAAAATATATTTTTATTTATCTATCATTTTCAAAGTTTAAAATAATATTAATTATTATTTTTAATTATATCTCTTACTTTTATATATATATTTATTGCAG
>JAMLFT010005782.1:0-17041 GCA_026544285.1 Pachyrhizus erosus
TTTCTTTGTAGGTAATGTAGCTGTGTTTTTTTTTTTTTTTTTTTTTTTTTTTATATATATATATATAATTTTTTTGTTTTTTTGAAGGTGAAGATAGTCGTTTCGGTTGCTGCTCCGTTTTGTGTTTTCTGGTGTTCGAATTTTATGCAATTTCGAATTCTACGTGTTTGTTTGATTGTTTTGGTTGTGTGATTTGTTTGCTTGGTGTTGAACCGTTTTTTTATTGAGTTTAGAACCGTTTGCTTTTGTGGTACGCAGTTGCACAATTCGTTGCCGTGAAGTCAAAGGTTTTGTTTGGTTTAGTAGAATTTACGAAAGCCTTGGGTTTCTAGCAGGAATTGTTGTCATTATTGGATGATCTACGGTGGGGTTCTGTAGGTTTAATATCATAGAAATTGAGTCAGAAAATGAAGCCTCGATTCAAACAGTGGGGTAAGGGTTCGGTTGAGTTCGAAATGAACTGCACATGGTGCAGGTGCAGTTCTTCCACCTAGTGGTCTGTATTTAATTTTCGGATTTTGTAATAAAAGCTATGATTATGATAATTCCTTACGGTTCTCATTGTGACAATCAATATCCTCATACTTTGTTGGAAAAGTTTAAATTAAATCCTGTTGGTTGTCCGTTTTCTGCAATGTTTTAAAAATCAGTGTTCAATTGGGCAAACGTTGAACCTGTTATGTTTCTCAAACTCAATCAATTATTTTACTATACTGTCCTGTTCAACCCCTGTTAAATTGTCAATTTAGTTAGTTTCGAACTATGATCCAAACTCCTGTTCAATCTCTGGTTTGATTTTTGAAACATTGGTTTTCTGTGCATTGTGCAAACCATATCCTTTAGTGGCTTATGATAAGAATCTAAAGCAAAATATAAGGCACAAGGTGGTTAGTTGTTAAAGTAATAAGATATTTGGACACTTGGATGGATAGGAATGATCTGTATAGGTCTCTAAGAGAAAATTGTACGAGACTTGAAGCAGGTGAATGGCTATATCAGTTTAGATTCTACGTAAAAGTCTCTTGCAGGAAAAAACAATTTGCATCCAAAGGGGACTACCCAGTTGCAGAAAAGCTCCTGCTGCATGGATACTATTACTCTTTCGAAGGGACGAGTGGCCAAACAAGTATATCTCTGCCTGATCCATATCTATTTCTCTTTGGTCACCCTCTACTATGGGCAAATGGTTTGGAGCTAGTTTTGATGTTGTTAAAGCTTAATGGGGATTGCATTATTCATAGGAACTATCCATTTGTTTCTTTGCCTGTTTATGGACAGTGAAAAGACTGGCTTCATGCCACTCCCATTGTTTGATGTCACATGAATATTCATTACTATGAGACATCAGTGCCAATCTTTCCATCTTTCTTCTTTGAGCCTTTGTTTTGTCTTGGTTGGTAGAAGCAACAATCCAGCTGCACTCCTAACGTGGATAACGATTTCGTCCTTGAATATTGATTACCCAGTCCCCTGGAGTAGTGTTAATATTCTTTTTGGCAGTGAACACATAGTCCACTGTGTAGTTACCTAGTTAACAAAGTGAAGGGTTGTAATTTGATCCAAAGGAATCTACCAAGGTACAGATGATATGCAGTTTTTAAGTATTTCCTTTTGGTAAGTTTCAGTTATTGGAGGAGTCAATGCAGAACTGCATTCTAAGGTAGGCTTGCTCTTTTTGGACAATAAAATCAACACGTCTACTATATTTATATTATATGGGATGCATTTGATTGAGTGATTTATTGCTTTAACCCTAGGTTGGAGTGTCTATTGGTTGGCTCCAGTATAGTTGGATTTGGTTCTGGGAGTTCTTCAAGGATTCAAGTGATCATTCAATGCTATTGATTTCTATTTACTGCTGGAGGCTGTCAAGTACCCCAGTGCTACCTTGTAGTAATATGTGGAATTCTTGTATATACACTAGTTTTGATGTGTTCCCCTCTTGGAGTAGTGCTGATTGGAGCTGCATTAATCAATTTTGTTGTTGCTGATTTCAATTGGTCTGCGGCAGTATAGAAGAAAGCAACGATGCATTGGTGTTTACCTGGCTTGATGGGGTGACTAAATATGCCTTTAGAAGTTTTTGGATTATTTCTAAATGTGTTCCTACATGCAGGTCCCTAAGCTTACTTCCTGCTTCTAGATAGTTGGTAATCTTATCTGAGGGTAGCTAGTACCATGGGAGAGGTGGCAATAATGCACTCTGAGCCTCTGCAGTTTGAGTGCAATGACATTAAACATATGACTGAGAAGAAAGTGTATCCTCCAGAATCAAATGTAGAGCACTTGCCTGGAGAAGAATCAAGTCAATCAACAGACGACAAAAATATCAACGACTTGCAAGAGAAAGGATTTATGGAGTATGGGTAATTTCTTGTTCTTAAACTTTGTATGCGTTGTAAGTATTGTGTTTCCTGTTATTTTGTTAAAATTAGGCTTTCTCTGCAGATGTCAACATTACTGGAGAAGATGCCGTATCCGGGCACCCTGTTGCAATGAGATATTTGATTGCCGTCATTGTCACAATGAGGCAAAAGTAAGTAAATTCCCCAAATCTAGTTGTATGTTTCAAATATTTAATTTATGGTTATTGTATAAATAATATAGTTCCATATTCTTTTATATTTCTGCCCAATTTTCTTAGGTACTCCTTAGGTTAATTGCCACTGTCATCCTTTGATAGCTTAGACAATACGTATAGCACCATCCAGAGTAGTCAAATACCATTTATTTTGTATTCAGTGGTTTCCATTTATTTTGGCCCTTTATCTATGGTGTTCTTCATTTGAATTTGAGTTGTAGTTGTTAGCGAGTTGCCTGAATTAGGAAAGCAAGTATCAGTTCTTTCAACGTTCTGCTGTTGTGATGTAATGACTCGTCACCCTTTAAATAGGGCCTCTGCATGCTCTAGGCAAGCCAGACTCATATGAGTTATGTCTTATAATGTAGCAGGAATGGTCTGGTTATGTTTTTCTTGTGTTTTAGACTTGTAGCATTACTTTGATTGGGGAACTTACTTTTTTTTTTTTTTTCTATAGAATGATATAAACATTGATCAGAAACATAGACATGACATTCCACGACACCAAGTCAAACAGGTATGTTTATTTATTTGGACATTTCCAATTGGAATATCCCCACTTATTTTTATATATATTTTTGCTTTGTTATTTCATGGTCAAGGAATTCCTTAATGCTAATGAAATAATTTTGACATACTCAGGTGATTTGTTCACTTTGTGGGACCGAACAAGAGGTGAGTTTAGAATTTCTTCAATGTCTTTCTGTGTGCTTTATATTGTGGTATAGAAATTATAAAGGAGGATCTTGATCTCTAAGCTTTCGAAGACATCTTTAATATTGTCAAATAAAAAGTAAATCCCACAGCATGTGAATGTTTATGTGCATTCACAGGCATAAAGGAAACAAAATGGTGCATTTCATAATGGAAATTATGCTTATAACATTCTAAAGGTTCTGCCAGATGTTTTGTGGAAACAGTATTTTGTGAGTTTCATCTAAAGATATTGACAAGGCACTAGACATAAAATATTCTTGTCTTATTTTATTTAACAAAGCATCCAGTAGGAAGTTGAAATTTCATAGTTTACAATCTGCATTGAATCTTTGAAGCTAAAGTTTTCTTTTCCTGATTTTTACTGCTTCCAGGTTCAGCAAAACTGCATAAATTGTGGTGTTTGTATGGGAAAGTACTTCTGTGGAACATGCAGGCTTTTTGATGATGATGTAAGTAAATAATTCTGGAACGAATGATCTTTTGTTTTAAGCTATTTTATATTTTTTGTTCTATATTTGATATGATTGCTGGTATAATTATGAGGTTAGCACACTATATGAGTACATATTCTCTCTAAATGTACCACGAGATTAGTGATGGAATGCAATGATTGCAAGAGTTTTTGAACTATGATGATTTTCAATTGGTATTGTATTATTAACTTCTTTTATGTGCTACAGATATCTAAGCAGCAGTACCATTGCAGTGGCTGTGGAATTTGCCGGTATGAATTGCTAATCTAGTTACATTATCTGAAATATCAGTATCTCTGCACTTTATGCAGGAACTGTAACATTTTTGAAGGGGTTCCTTTTTTTTCCCTCAATTTTATTTTTCAATTTTTCTATAATAAATGTTAATGTGGCTACCCAATAATAATATTTTCTCATTTGGCTACCCTAACTAAGCTACTCTCTAGCCGCTGTACCTCTTCTGTTTTGTGTTGTACTTAAAGTTGACTTTATAATAACTATATCTCGAATATAGTTAGCCTTTTTTTTATTTTTTTATCAAAATTCAGATTGCTTGATTTTGATATCTTTTCACTTAATACAGAACTGGAGGAAGTGAAAATTTCTTCCATTGTTACAAGTGTGGTAAGTAATTATTTCAATCCCTCTGTTTTTTTTAATACATCAATCTAATGCATTTTATAATAAGTATAAGTAGTGGGATTATTTTAAAATGTACTACCTGTTTGGTCATTACATTCCTGCTTTTCTGCATAGGTTGTTGCTACTCAACTTTGCTGAAAAACAGTCACCCTTGTGTAGAAGGAGCAATGCATCATGATTGCCCTGTCTGTTTTGAGGTAACGTCTTACAGCTTTTATGATTTAAATATTACTCTGACAGCTTTTGAATTGCTGGAGGCTGATTCAACCACACCAAAATTCATGACTGCAGTATTTGTTTGAATCAAGAAATGATGTCATTGTTATGCCGTGTGGACATACAATCCATAAAGGCTGCCTGAATGAAATGAGAGAACATTTCCAGTGAGTATCACAAAGTTCCTCATCTCCTTAGTTCTACATCTATACCTGAAAAATTATCCTGATCCTTGTATTTGATTCTATATTAGGTATGCGTGCCCTCTCTGCTCGAAATCAGTCTGTGACATGTCAAAGGTTTGGGAGAAACTTGACACACAGATTGCTGCTACACCAATGCCTGAGCCATATCAAAATAAAATGGTCAGTGTACCTTTTTCAACTCTGATGATTACGGATATTACATGCTTGCTATTCCAGCTAAATATACCATAACCTACACCTTTCATATATGGTGATCGATGGAAATAGTGGTTGTCCTAGATTAAGCTTTTATCTTTTCGCTCTGCAATCTGCATGGTATTTGTTGCATGCCAAATCTAGTATCATATTACCTAAATACAAACGGTGTTACTCTCAACAGGTTTGGATCCTGTGCAATGATTGTGGCAAAACTTCTCATGTTCAGTTCCATTTTGTGGGTCAAAAGTGCCCGAACTGCAAATCCTACAACACACGACAAACATGAGGCCGAGCAAGTGGCCAGGATTATTCATTGGCTTCATCAAAGGCCTTTACTTGAGTTCTCTTGATATTCTCGTGGTTCGTGAAGGCAGTGAAAATACATGTGTCCATTGGCTGGCTACGTGGATGTGCACAGGTGGGAATTTGGAATGGCATGCTGAGCCACATTCAAAGGGACAGAATAATGGTTCTTTATGTTGATTTGGAGGGGAGGAGTATAATCTGTTTGGGATCCACTAGTTGGAATAGCCGAGTGTTGTAGAGTCCATGTATGATATTTGTTTTAGTAACTTTGTCTTTGCAATTTGCCTAAAAACTGTATTTTATTTTAACTGATAAGTGGTTCTAGTTAGTAGTTAAATTAATTTAAAGTGAAATTCATGCTTCTAATTATTTTTACTTTTCTATACAATATATCAATTATTACAATAATAATGTAGTTACATTTTCATCGTTGGGGAAACGATCTTCTTTGAGCGAAGATGGAGAAATTTTACCAACGCAGAGATCATCATAATTGGCTTCTAACATTTTTCTCTACGACAGTACCTATTAAGAATAAAACATACTCTTGAACTCTTGATCGTCTGAGTGACATGAGGCCGGGAGTGGATGAAGAAATTCGAGATTTACAACATGATTAAAATAAAATAAAATATAGTTGAAGATTAAAATTAGAATTAGTTACTTAATGGAGGTTCAAATTAAAATTGGAAATTTTGTAGATGAAAAATATTTTTAAAATGACATATAATACTTTTCACGTGGTAATTATGTACGTATCACGTGGCAGTTATATTGAATTATTGATGCTGCATGTTATTCATATACAAATAGCCATTTAGCTATCGCGTTATCTAAGAGATTTATCTTATACAATATTGATGTGTTTTTCTAGGCTTAATTTATTAGTTTTTTGTTGTTGCAATTTCTCCTAACAAAAGATGTCCAACAATCTTATGATCTTTATTTATAAAAGGAAGTATGGGGTAATCATTTTTCTGTCCAAACTGAGAAAAAAATAGTAAATTAATTAGACAAATGTTAACTACTGTACTAGATTTTTATTGAAAAGCATAAAAATACTTTTTTATATACTTTTGAATTGTGTTTTTATATAATTTTTAATAATTTTTTTCTTTTTTTAATTCCTTAATCAGTATCCTAAGACTGACAATTAAATAGAAAAAAGTTAATGAAATAATTTAATAGATACATATATTGAAAATTGGAATCAGGTTCATTACTCTCTAACAACTCTGCGACTCTTCGTTTTTTCTTTTTGCATCGATTCTAAGTTTCAGTGATGAAAGATAGAAGTACTATTCCAATCTTAAATAAAGTAAAAAAAAAAAAAACTTCATATATATTGATTTTAAATATAAGTAAATTTTAATTAATTTTAATACATTTAATAAAGTCATTTTAAAATATTCTTTGTTTAATTGAGATTATTTTCAATAACTTATTTTTATTTTTGATATCAAATTTTAATAAAAGATGGTTAAAAAAAAAACAAAATTTAAGTAAGATTAACAAAAATTAAATAATATTAACTAATTTTTTAATTAGTGTAAAGTTAATATTTTTTACTTATAATAGAGATGGTGGAAGTAGTGCTTCTTTATTATTTTCCTATATAAACACTACAGCTTTTGTTCTTCCTCTATTGCACGCTCTGTTAGAAGCAACACACCAAAAGTGTTCTTTGCTTGGAATCAAATGTATCATGGTGAGTTTTTATCTATTTTTCTGAAATGGTTTATTATTTATGAATTTTATTGGTTTCTATTTTCTAAAATGACAAATACGTGTCTCACAGTAATTTTTTTTATAGAGGTCGTGATTGTTTCCTGCACTTTTATATCTTTTTATTCATTTTCTATTTTTTGCATTGTGTTCTTATCATTTCTTGAAAGTTATCTCTTGTAGTGTTTAGATCCATTTTATTGTACTAAATTGTCATTACAAAACTTTGAAAACTTTTGCTACTAAGCTAAAATTTTGGGAGAATACATGGGCATTCTATGTGTGGGCAACTAATGTAGTAATATTTCTGACTAAATTTACCAGCAATCCAATTTTAAAAAAGATTTTCATTTGTTAATTTTAAGGACTAGCATTTATTTTTTATGGTTTTAAGAACTAAGAAAACCGATAATTATAATTTTAAATATTAAATTAATGAATTATACATTCTTACCTGACTTTTTAAAGAATCATGCATGTCTCTGGGGAACTTTATAACCAAGCTTTGCAATGATCCTCTTTCATTAACCTAACATTGAAGGTTTAACACTTTTTAGGCAAGAAAGAAAAGAATTACAATTTAAACAATAATAATTTAGTTTTTTTAAAATATATAACTAAATGTTAAATATAATAAAATCATGTATTATGAAAAGAAATAAATATGTGTTTGCATTTAAAAATAAAATATAAAATATATGATATATAAGTTAATGGTTAAACTTCTTCAGAATATTTTTTCTTTTATTTAGTAGATTTTTAAAAGTTGTAGTTGGTTTTATTATTGCAATTAAAGGTCTTAAATCTTGCCCTTTTATCTTCCCACTCCTTTATATCCATGATAGTAGGATTTATAGGGTGTGATACTTTTTATTGAATATAATGCTTTGAATTTAACATGATATTTTGAATTGTGCATATTTCTTTGTACCCATGTTTTGAATATAGTACTTTAATTTTTATTTAATTTTTAAAAATTTACTAATTATTTTTATTAATAACGAGTTGGATAAAATCATTAAAAGTCTCACATTTTTTTACTGAGTTTTTTTTATAAGTAGTTAAGAAGAAAAATTGTATTATAGAAAGAAATTTTAAAAAAAGGTTAAATATATGATTTAAGGAAAAAATAAAAATTTCATAATGTACTAAAAAAATAAAAATTATTATTCTTTAAAATATATAAATAAGTGTTGAATAATAATAATAAAATCAGCTATCCAAAAAGTAAATACTATATTTTTACTTTTTTATGAGTAGTTAATAAAAAGAAAATTTTAAATATAGAGATATTTAAAAAAAATGGAAGGATAAACATAAGATTTGAGAAGAAAGAAATATTTTACGATATTTTTAAAATAATTTGGTATTTTTCAAAAATGTAAAAAAAATGTTAAATATAATAAAATCAAGTATTACAAAAAGAAACAAATATATTTTTACATTTAAAAATGAAATATTACATATATGGTATAAAAATTATTGTTAAAAATTCTTCAAATTATGTTTGCTTTTATTTAATAGTTTTTTGAAAGTTGTAGCTGGTTTAAATTTTGCGTATATTCATACTTTGTATATAGTGTATTAATTTTATTTTTTATTTTATCTTTTAAATTTTATTTATAATGAGTTGAATAAAATCATTACAACTCGCAATTTTATTTTATTATGTTTCTTTTGTGAGTAGTTACCATTTGAGTTAAAAAAATTAATATAGAAAGATTTTTGTAAACAAAAAAGAAGTTATATATATAATTTGAAGAGCAAGAAATTTTTTATAATTTTTTAAGAAAATAATAATTTAGTAAAAAAGCCCATAAGTGGTTAAGATTGAAAAATAAAATAAAATAAAAATATAGAAAGAATATTTTTAAAACAAAAGATGAAAATATGATTTGTAGACAAAAAAAAAAATTGATATTCTTTAAAAATATATAAATAAGTGTTAAATATAATCAAATTGTGTTTTTTTAAAAGAAATAAATATATTTTTACATTTGAGAATGAAATATTAAATATAATAAAAAATTCAAAGCAAAAGATGAGTATACGATATAAAAATTAATGCTAAAATTTCGTAAGAACGTGTTTGCATTTATTTAATAGATTTTTTTAAGTTGTAGCCGGTTTAAGATATTACAACTAATGTTCTTAAAATTTATTCTCTTTAATCACCTTTTGTATCCATGATAAAACATTTATAGGGTGTTATACCTTTTATTGTACATATTGCTTTGAAATTACCATAATGTTTTGAATTTTGCATCTTAATATATAAATTGCACTACCTTTTGAATCAATTAAGGATTAAATTTCATTAATTAAATTTATTAAACACAACAAATATACCCTCTTTGAGAAAAGGGAGCATTAGTGATACCAATTATGTTTAGACCAATGGACAAGAGATGTGTAAAATACAAGTAATTAGATCAAAGCATCCAGGAAAAACTAAAAGTTCATTAATGGAGACAGAAATCAAGACCTATTTATCTTTCTATTTATATTAAGATTTCTACTACTTTATATTTGCTCTTTTTGAACCACCAGTCTACATTGTTTATTTTAATAGCTATTGGAGCATGATCTATCATAATCTATCACCATCACCCACAACCAACTTAAAAAATAGAAATAAGAAATATTATTTTGTTCTTGAAGTAAAAAAAACTTACTTTAAGTGTATTATTTTATTTAAAAAATAAATATTTTTTAAAATTATTTTTCCTTAAAATTTGATATAAAAATAAAAGCGAGTTATTGAAAAGAAAATTTTAATTCAATGAAATACATTTTGTAGATAATTTCATTAAATAAATTATAATTAATTGAAGTTTTTTTTTTTTTTTTATGTTTGAGACAAATATATAATAATTATTTTTATTTACATTTGAGATTGGGAGAGTATTGTTTTTCTAATTTAAGTAAAGCTAATTGTATGGGTTTCTATGTTGCATCTCATTTCAATTTTAAAATATTATTTTGATTGTTTTATTTTTGTTAGTAATTTTTTATTTTTTATTTTTTTGCAAAATTTTGTATTTTGATTCACGTACTTGATACTCTGTTGTAGGATTCTCCCAAAATAACAATATTTGTACCTAAAAATATGAGGTTAGAGTAATGCACCATTAAATATCAACTTATGTTGTTTTCTTGAATTGATTCCATTCTTCTTGAACATGATAACTTATATTAGTTATACCTTTATGCATGGATATTAATTTCATGTTTATCACTATTATTTAGTTCTATACAAAGACAATTATGTAGTACCCTTGACATTCGTACACTATTATTTCATGTTTTCATATCGTGGTGAATTTAGTTTTGCCTTATATAAATTTTTATTTTTCTAATTTTTGACAGTACAAGTTTCTGTAGTTGGGATGAATGTTATGCGCAATACTATTTTGTGCATTTTTATAAGTATTCTTAAATTTAAATGTTACTTAAAAAATAAAGAATTTAAAAGAAGATAAATTTGAAATTATATTTTATGACTGGCTTTTAGTTTATCTTCCTTTTAGGTTATTTGGTAGAACTTACTTCCAATTTAGGGTCAAAGTTTGTCGAATTACTTATTGACTACATATTAGTATGTTTTCCTAACTTTTTTTTTTGTGAGTTCTATTATTTAAAATTTGTTTCCATGTTTGTAGAACTTTTCTGTTGAAGTGTAGTAGTCTTTAAAAGATTTTTTAATCAAATATTTTTTTATATATGTAAAAGGTCATTATATTAATTTTTGGGAAGGTTAAATTAATGAAACAAAGGATAAAAATTATATTATATTTTTTATTTTTTGAAGACCAACTGAGTTACTTTATTTTTTTTTATAAAAAATCATAACATTTTATTATTTGAAAGAATTTATTTGATAAAATTTATACAATGGAATTATTTGAAAAACTAGGTGAATTTCCATTTTGTATCTCAACTGAAAATTTCAAAATAGTTAATTATACAATGTAAGTCATACAAATATGAAAGAAAAAAAATATAATGTTTGTTTTGAAGAAAAATATTTATTTAGTTATGAAAAATTAACCTGTTATAATTGCGACATATTCTTTAAAGATTTTAGATTTTAATTTATTTTTCATATAACTAAATTATTTTTTTCAAAAATTAACTTGTGACGAAATATTAAAGATGTTGCTGCTTAGTCTTTATGATCTCTTAATAAGATTCATCACAAGCAATAATAATAAAATTTCAGAATCAACAAAGTTATTTTAAAATAAGAGATAATGTACATTAAAAATAATCAATAAATCAAGATAAATAATATTCAGTGGAAGAGTTTAAAAAAATCTTAATTGAAGCAAACAAGGTGTTGTTCTTAGAGAAAAAACAATCTCATTGAATTATTATTTGAAATTGATGCGCTCCTCTCCCAAGATACATCAATTTACTAGATTAATTGTGTACAACAGTAGATTCTTTAACCAATAAGCACAATGTTTCAAATTATTTCTTTATAAAAAAAGAGGCTTTTATTTTTTAGTACGTGTCTTCTATTTTTTTTTTTTTCTTAACATGCATTAACCATATATATAAGAGTAGAACCACATCGTGCTTCCACTAAAAACTCAATGTGCCACAATGTTAGAAAATTAAAATTGCAACTGAAAATCCCCCAACGTGCAAAATAGCTAGTAATGTATACAAATAATTATTGACCCAGTAAAATTACATTCCTAAATTATAGGAATTGAAAAAAAAAATAACAGAAAGATAATGGGTACCAGGAAGAATTGAAAAAAATATATCAGAAAGAATTAAAATTATAAATAAAAAATATTTATCAAAACTTCTTCACATAATTAAAATTTTTGAAGCATTTATGAAAACACATCTCACAAAAAAAAATAAAAAAAGGAAAAAACATATGATATTGTACTTCAGCATAAGGAACCTTCTACGTTTGAGCCTTATATCTAGTGTATATGAAATTCCACCTAAAAGAAATGTAGGGACATGATTGTCTGAGCAACATATCCTTTAAACAAGTTTTAGCACATAACAAGTATAATATAGATGTTCATTTAGGTTCAACCAGTGATTATGTGTTAGGGTCTTACATACATATCTTGTTTTGTTAATGTCATTTAGAGATAAGTCTTGATATCATAGTGGCGACCTTAACACCACACTCACTAGGTGAACCCTCAAAGAGTAGATTGTGACTCTCACCTCTTGGCATTGGGTCCACTAAGAGGTACTTAAATTAAACACAAGAATGCATACATGTAAATACCTCAAACTTAATATTGCCACAACTTATAGTACACCTCACCATAGAAATGAAAATTAGAATAGCTTCGTAAGATTAATAATTTTGGTGTATTTTAGCCAATAAACAACTTCGCTCTATTACATGTTGAACTCTATTATGGGATAACCACTTACTTGGAAAGAGGTGTCCATTATTGTGGCTAAGTGATGAACTTTAGTCTCATTCCCCTCGATGACTTAAGTACTTGTTGAGGCATCAACCCTTTCGTAAGTGAATTTGCAAGTCTACTTTTTGATTTGACAAAGTTAAGAGAAATAATGCCATGAGATATAAAATTTTAAATAAACTTATATCTCACTTTGAAGTGTCTTCTTTTTTCATTGAAATTTTTGCTAGTAACTTTAGATATAACAACTAGACTATTATAATGCATAAAAATTCAAGGTATAAGTTTATTTAATAATGACAAATCACATAGAAATTTTTTAAGAAACTCAGTCTCATTAGTATCAATATCTAAACCAATAATTTTTGCTTCCATGATAGAACATGAAATAACAGTTTGTTTTGCATATTTCCATTATACTACACCAATAACCAAAGTAAAGATATAATTACTAGTTAATTTTGTTTCATCCAAATCAAGCATCCAATTTGCATCACTAAACCCCTCAATCACAATAGAAAAACATATATAAATGAATGCTATAATTAATGGTTCCTTTTAGGTATCTAAATACCCTTTTTGATGTAGTCCAATGAGAATGATTAGGATTATGAGTATAACTTTATAATCTACCAAATGCATATGCAATGTTAGACCTAGAGAAATTTGTCAAATGCAACAAATAGCCAATAATTTGAGAATATTTATAAGGAGAAACACCTTTGATTAATTTTTTTCTTTAATTTAATAAATAAGTTATAAGGTGTAAAAACAAGTTTCGCATCAAAATATTTAAACTTCTTGAATAAATTTTCAATATAATGTGATTGAGTCAAAAAAAGAACAATGTCATCATTTTTCTTTATTAGCTTAATACCCAAAATTGTATCTACAAGATCAAGGTCCTTCATGCAAAGTTACTAAACAAGAAAGATTCACATATTTTATCATATACAAATTACGCTCAAATATTAATATATCATCTACATATAAACATAAAATCACACATCCACCATCATCAAAGTGTTTCCCATATATATTAATTTGAAAACCATAGGAAAGAACAACGAGATAAAAAATTTCATGTCATTACTTTAATGTTTATTTTAAACCATGTAAATATTTAACAACTTTAAAAACTTTCTTTTCTTTATTAAGTTCTACAAAGCCTATAGGTTAATTCATATATATTTCTTCTTCTAAATCATCAGACAATTTTAACATCCAATTGATGAATTTCCAAATTAAAAACATAAGCAACAACAATTAAAATTCTAATAGTAAAAACTTTGGAAATAGGAGAATATGTTTCAAAGAAGTCTACATTTTTTGTTTGTTTACAATCAATAATAAGTCTTGTCTTAAATTTTTCTATGGATCCATTAGTTTTTAATTTCTTTTGAAAAATCCATTTACAACAAAGGGGAAGGAAAGTTAGAAATCAAGTTTTATTAGCTTTAAAAAAATTCATTTCGTCATCATGACCAAATTCCTTAGCCTTTATAGCTCTTTCAAGTTCAACATCTTTATTAACATTACTACTAGATGGTAAAATAGAACAAGAAACATCACAATAGGATTAGATAAATTATTTTTTAAAGGAAAAACATTTTCAAAGAAAATATAGATTCCATAATTGTATAATTAGAAATTTCATCCACTTCAAAACTTACAATCAAGAAGCTATAAGTAGTACTATGCAAAAAAAAATCCAACAAAAATACAATCAACTATTTGAGATCCTATTTTTGTTTTCTTATTACAAGGAATGTTAACTTTTGCAAGATACTCCTAAACTTTAAGATATTTAAGATTTGGTTGTCTTTCTCTTCATGACTCATAGGGGTTTTATCATAAATTTTATATGAAATCTTATTAAGAACATAACAAGCAAACACATCTTTAGGCAAACTAGAACTTACAAGCATAACACTCACCATATCAAGCAAGGTTCAATTTTTTTTCTTTCGGCTATACCATTATATTGAGTAGCATATGGAGGTATCACTTCATGAATAGTAACATACATTTCACAAAAATTACTCATTTCTAAATATGTATATTCTCCACATTTATTAGGATGGAGAATTTTAATTTTATCTTTCTAATTGATTTTCTACCTAAAAAACTCACTTTTATGATTAATTAAATACACATAGCAATATTTAGAGAAATTATCAATAAAAGTAATGAAATATCTCTTACCACCACAAATCATCAATTTTTTTAATAAGCAACCTATTGCTAGCTTGTTTCATGTAACCATTTGATTTTTTTGTTCTTTACACGAAACCTACATTTGTTTGCCCACTTTTTATGGTTGGTACTTTGTTTTCTTAATGGATACAAGTTTCTTGCTAATTTAGTATTTGTAGCTATCTAAGTTACGCAAACATGTTTTAGGTGAATAAAACCAATAAATAAAAAAAGTTGCTAAGTTTACTTTTATCTAAAACAAAAAAGTTAAGCTTTGAATTTTGAAACTTACGTTGAAAATTTATTGCGTATCTTTGAAAGATCATACAACAGAATTTAACATTAAGTACACATTTGTTGACGATTTAAGTAAAATTCTTAGCCTTTATGTCACATAATTGTAGGAAATCATACTTTACGTTTTGCTCCTCTTATTTTCTTAATTTTGTGAATTTCATTCTTCCATTTATTTTCTATGGATTTTATCTCTCATTACCAACATTCCATATCCAAGTCTTAGAAATAAAAATAATTAAAAAGAGATACTCAACTAAAGATAATCAAATAAATTTCTTGATAAAGATTAATTATTAAAAAATTGGAAGATACTATGTATCAATATTGTCATGGTGACCCAAAAAACTTTCTTGTTATGTTAATTGTATAATTCAGGCTAACATTACAACCTTATCATTTAAACATGTAATTAAAAGTTCAATTACAAATTTGTGTATGAAAAAATATATGTTTAAAAATGTCAATTTCTTAATAGATCTTAATATTTTAAAAAAGTAGTTCTCAATTCCTAACTGAGAGATATCTCATTCATAAAAAAATGTCATGTTAATTTTTTTATTAAATATCAAATGTTAAGTAATAAAAAAAAATATAAAGACAATTAAAATAAGAAACATGTTACTTCTTTCAAATAAAAGAAGCCAAACAATCTTGTGACTTTCTAAAAAAAGTGACAATGTCAAACTTGTTAATTTGTCAACAGATTTTTTTTTTATCTATAAAAATTAAATATATATATTAAGAATTTATAACAATTCATGCATCTTGATCAATCAATTAAGTTATATGTCTTTGTACAACTTCTTAACAAATTTAATTTGACCTTATAAAGTTGGTTCCTTTCCAAATTTACCCCTTGACTCTCACATGACCACACCCACTTAATAGTACCATCCAACAAGACTCTTGAAAAATGGACGTGCACAACATTGCGAAGAACAAGATTTTCTCACTATGTAGAGTAAAAGAACAACGATGAAAAGGAAGAGAATTCAAGACAATGTTGATAAAAGATGAGAACCTAAAGGAATGTGCCACCCAATGGTGTAGAACATGACAAAAATGATGGAGGTGATGCGCAAAGTGTCCATTGCAAGAGTGGTTTTGATTAAACTGCTCAAGTTCATATAAAATGCTAGATCAATTAGCTTCGTAGTTTAAAATAACCATTAAACACTCTAAGAAAATTATATTTAAAATGTTAAGATATGGGAAGCACTTGAACTAAAATATGGGTTTACTAAAAAAAGGTTTTAAGTCGATATTCTAGTGAAAGAATGACTGAGTTTCAAATGGTTAATGGAAAATCTATTTCAAATCATATTCATGATTTTGAAAACATAATTTATGACATGAAATTAAAAAAAAATATTTTGTCTGACATTATACATGTGACTTTCATAATTTTAAAATTGAAACACAAACCTTTTCACCTTAGATGATTTGCTTGTTTATCTTTACATTGAGGATAAGTCTTGTTTTTTTATAAATATTTGCAAAATTTTGAATCTCAACCTAAGGCTATCTTGTCAAGAGCTCTAGTAATCCTAACTAAAAGTCTTTTAAAAAAACATGGATTTAATTAAAATAAGTTTGGTAAAAAGTCCTATTTTTCTAAAAGTAAGAACAAAGTCTTTAATAGGAACAATAAGCTTAAGGATAAAAATCAAGGAAATGAGTCTTTTGCTTTATTTATGGGTGAACTAATCATTTGGTCAAGAATTATTTTCAATGTCGTCGTCAACCTATGTCTACCTCTAAACATAAGGCTAATGTTGTTACTATTGGTGCAACTTTTTATTCCTCATCTAACAGGTACCATGTCACTTGCCTTGAGTTAAATTATGTTTTTAACTTAAATTATTGGTTTATAGACTCTGGGACTAATGTTCATGTGTGTTGATAAAAAATTATTTTCTTTATATCAGGAATCAAGTACACATACAATGAGCATGGAGAACGAAAGCATGACACATGCTAGGAAAAGGTCAAGTGAAGTTAGAGTTGTCTTCAGGAAATGGTCTTGTTTTGCATGGAGTCTATCATGTTTTTTATATATGAAGATCGGAAGAGCAC
>JAMLFT010005783.1:0-17039 GCA_026544285.1 Pachyrhizus erosus
GTATCTTTTAAATTATTTTTAAAATTTAGTTTGAATTTTTATTTTATAAAAAAGTTATTTTAATCTTTTATCTTCTAAATTCAAGTCAATTTGATTCTTTAGAAATAAAAGTTATTTTCAGTTTTTAGGATATGATTTTCAACCCTTTTTTTTATATTAATTCATGATATAAAATATAGGTCAATAAATTTATTATATAAAAGTTATTGAATCCAACTAATGTTTATAAACATGATAAAAATATGTGAAAAGCAAATTTAATAAGCAATTGAATAATTAATTTTTTTTAATGATTTTGATTGTTCATAAAATTTATTTTTTATATGTTTTTTATTATTTTATAATTTTTTTTAGTTCGGACAACAATTAAATCCTATAATTTTCACGTAAATAATTTAACGTGACAAGTTTTACATTTTGAATCAATAAAAAATGATTTAAAATTATATTTTTCAAATTGAAAATCATTATTATTTTAGGATGATCAAATTAATTCAAATTTAAAGATAAAAGATTGAAATGATTTTTTTTAAAATAAACAACCAAATAAGTTTTAAAAATAAAAAAAGGCACCAAAAATATAATTTATTCTTTAAAAATAAGCTACATATCCAACTTTTTTTTCCCTCTCATATCCTGAACTAGTTAATAAGAGAATATGAAATACAGTTTTTAACTTAAAATAAGCTTCAAAGTTAAAACTCTCAAACGATTCTACTTTATTTTAAAATTGTCATCTCAAGCTTTAACTTCAAAATATTTTGTATGTAAAAAACAACTAAGCATCTTGAGATTCAAGTCTAGTAAATGAGGAGGAGGTGGGGGAGTATGAAGAAAGTTGTGTCATCTTACATAGAAATATCTGCTTAATTTATATTAATCCAAATTTAAAGTCGTTCCCAAATATTGAAAATCTTAGACAAAATATTCTTTGATGCCAGCAGGTATATATATCCAATAGCTGGATTTCTTTTTCAATCTTTTCTTCTAGAGGTGCGAAATTGAATTGTGAATATGTAAGAGTAATAAATTGTGTATAATTTGCACATAGTGAATAAAATAGGAAAAGTAGATGAATTTTTAAAATGTATGCGAAATTTCCCTTCAATTTCAATGTCCTTGGGAACTCGTTTGTTGCTTTCTTTAATAGAGAGAAAGGCAGGGCTTAATGTTGCAGCCTGAGTCATGCCGGATATTGAATTATCCTTGTCTTTTCCTTCATTTTCCTTTACATAAATGAAGGGAAACGAAGTAATCTAGAATCCCAATTTGTCCCTTTCATTGTTGTTGGTGAGAACGAGGACATTTCTACGGTTGGCTTACGTTACAAGATGATTTCTTTTGCATAATCTAAACACATCCAATGTAAGACTCAACCTGTCCCAGAAATTAAAGGAGTCTTCGTAAAATTACAAATTGGAACATATTATAAAAGAGTCACCTATCAGAACGTGAGACACACCCTCTTTCTGAATTAGATGTATACAGCATAATGCCATATGGGCTCATTAATTGGACACTTGTGTAGAAATGTTGGAATTTTGTTATGAAGCTTACTTGTACGCATATATGGAAGTTAATAGCCAACATAATTCAAAAACAAGAGAAGAATAAAAAAGACAAACTTTCTACTCGTATTCTCAAACGGGAAATTTGAGGATGAATAAATTAAAATTCAGAGGAAATCAAATAAAAGAATGAAACAATGGAAAATATAAAAAATAGAAACCTAACTATGCTAATTAATAATTTTATAGTTTAGGATTTGATTGATTTAAAGTAAATTAGATAAAATAAATAATCATTGATAAGAAAATCTACAATTTATATTTTAATATATTTATAATTTGTAATGTATGTACCTTTTATTTTATTTTTCGTTTTTGACATTAATTTTAATTGTTAAATAATTATATTAGATCATAAATTGTGTGTGGAAATTTTTTGTTTAAGTTTCTAATAGCTATTAATCATGACAATTTTTATAACAATTTAAATATTTATTTTTATAATATTTTTGGTTAGTTTTAGAAAATTTGATGTTCAAAATTTTGACTTTTTTTAATTTTATTTTATAATATTTTTGGCAATTTTAGTTTGACAGAAAATTTGTGATAGTTAAAAATTACATGAAAATTTAAAGAAAACATTTTTAAATATAAATTTTGTTTACTACATTATTATTTCTAAGTTAAAATTAATATTAAAGACTAAAAGTAAAATTTAAAAATTCATAAGAAATTAAAAATAATAAAAAAATTATAAGAGATGAAAAATAATAAAAATTAAGAAATTAAAAATATATTTGACCTAAATATAAATATATATTTAGTATTGTTATTTTTTTACCCACTTTTCTTATAATTTTTTCCCTCTTGTCTTCAATTGTTTAGCTATCGTCAATTTATCTTGATTAGTTTTTTCTTTATCTTTCAATTCATTGAATACTTTTACATTTTATTTGGTTAAAAAATTATTTTATTTTATATTTAATTTTTACTTATATTATTATTATTATTATTTAAAAAACAAAAATAAATTGCCACACTGACTGTAGGTCCTGAATTGCCACTACTTTATGTTATATAAGATAAGTGTTCACTAAAACAATCAAATCCATTAGTTTATTAGTACGTGGCTCCTTAGTAAGTTCTTGATCCTAGAGTCTCAACACTAGGGTTTAGTCTTCCATGTCCTATTCAAACCACGTCTTAGAGCCTCCATTTTCAAATAATTAAAATATAACTTTTAATTTTTTTTTAATCGTTGCTTCGTTCTCCATCTTATCTCTATACACTTTTCTCCATCCCTTCCTTACATGAGGTCATTTTTATAAGTTATGTAGAAAATTATTACTTCAACTAAGGGCATTAAATATTTTGGTGGAAAAACAAACTAGTATACAAAAATAGACTTAGCAAGGACTTATATTGATGGTTTGTACAGTGCATAAATTTCGTCCATATTCGCTGCATACTACACCAATATATAGTTATGCTTCAAAAGTTTGGCGTGGAGGTTAAAGCGAGACCGTGTTCACTCTGGGAAAACCAGCTATATAAATCACCATCTGAGTAGTAGTAACCAGCTTAAAGGCTACATAAATGGAAGAAAAAGCTGCGTTAAAAAAGTTGCTGAAAGATGAGGAAAGGCCATATGATAATAATACAAACGCATGGAAGAACGAGACCGATGAACCTTCCTTTCATAATTCAGTAAGTTTTTATATATGTGATGTCTCTTATTGCTTAATTTCTTGCTAGCTTTTAAATTGTGGTTGTAATCGCAATTTTTTCAAGACCTTATTATTGCAAAAAAAAAAAAACAATTAAGAAAAAATATGACCATGCGACTATAATTGCTTTTGATCTTGGTCTCTCTTAGGTTAATTCGATTTACTTTTTTTTACATATACTTTTTGTGCATATCCATAAATTTTTTACATGGATCTATATATAATTGTATCTATGATCTGATTTTCTCGCAATATGACATAATTTTGAGTTATTAAATGATTTTTGCTAACTAATTACGGACAAAAATTGTGCAGATGGGATCTACTCTTCTCAGCTTGAGCTTGAATAACTCAGGACAACCCCTAAACCAAGTGAGTAATATTAATTAATTTCTGGGGTACCCCATCAAGAAATTATATAAGTTTTTTCTTTAATATGCATAAATTTTCATTGATGCCCCTTATGTTGGACATGATCAATATATAACAATTTTTTCTGGGTACATATGTGTGGTTTTTAGATGGGCATGCTGCGAATCAAGCTTGAGGAAGCGAGGAAAGAGAATGAAATTTTAAAGGCTACGCTGAATCAGGTTAATGAACATTTCAATGCTCTTCAGAATCGCATACTTTATGAGATGCAACAACATCAACTATCTTCATCACCTCAGAATAATAATCATGACTCGCAGGTAAGTTTGTCTTAAATTTTGTTTTGCACATGCTTCTTTGATCAATATAGTTCATTTTCCATTTTAATTACCTTTGGTTCAAAATTTTATATTGCCTGAAAACAATCTAGTTTTACTTGGTCAACAACTCAATGTATAATTTTAGTGCCAGCAATAATGTCCGGCTCAGGAGGTCTCTATCTGCTACCTATACCAGGAATTTAATACAAACAGATAAGCAAGGATTATATATGGCCAAAAGAAAAAACAATTATTTTTTGTTGTTCTTGTAACTTTCGTGACGTATATACATTTGACAGAAAGATATGTAGAGTAGTAGAAAGAGTAAAATGAGTGTGAAAAAAAACGAAAAATAAAATAAAATCAGCACTAGTAGTGGTCTTTGGTGGATGTGGCTATTAAATAGGATTTTAAATTGGAGTCACGATTGCAATTTCATTGTTGACATATATAACAATTGTGGTCGTAATGACCTATTGTATATAGTTGATTTAATAGAAAGAGAAATTTAGATAATATATATAAGATTATAAGTTTCAATTTTAATATGATTATTGTACACTACAATGAATTTTAGTACGTTGCAATGTAATTGTCAAGATTCAAAATTCTTGGCATTGCAACCCCAGTTGTAGTTTTTGACCATTTTTAGAAATATTGAATTAAAAATAAATTATGATGTTTGTGTGGCTAACTAAACCTCTAAGGCTTGATCTTTGCACTATTTTGTTTGATATTATTAGCTTGATATCTTCATATAATATAAACTTTGCGCTACATTATATGATACCTTTAAGCGTGTGTGATTAAAGAAATAAACGTTGCATATCTTCATATAAATTTTGAAGGGAAATAAAAAAGATGCGGAGAAACCAATGCTACACACCCGGCAGTTTTTGAATATTGGTGAGTCTTCATTTTTAGACGGCACCACAAAAGCAAGTACATCATTGGAAAACATTGAAAAGAAAATATTAGGAAGAAACATTGCATGTGAAAAGTACAATGTTGAAGGTGAAATCAATAGTCAAATAACATCGCATGAAGCAAAAAACACAGAAGATCAAGCATCTGAGGTTACTTGCAGGAGAGCTAAAGTGTCCATAAGAGCACGATCAGATTTTTCTTTGGTACGGATTTCTATCTCATTTTGTAATTATTATAGTATTATTATTGCTAGGCTTTTGTATAGGACTGAGTAGTTTTATGTAGAAAAAAGTATAATTCACACGCAAGAATTGTGAAACACGTTGAACATTATCCTTACACTTTAGTAATCATCAAATTGTGTAAAAGCTTTCTACAACCATTTTCCATTAAGTTTAATTTGTAATAATTTATAGCCTATAGGCTACAGGTAACAAACTTTTCCTACTAAATTAGATATCGTATAAAGTTAAATGGTGCAAATTAATTTTTTAAATTGTAATATATATTATTTTATATACTTAATAATTGACTGATAATGATACCTGCCTGGCCGGCAAATAATTTCATAATTTCTTATTAATTATATATATAATTGTTAATTTATAATAATAATTTAATTACAATACATTAGTAAGTTTTAATTAAAGATTATCTTAAAAATATATTCATAATACGACTTATGAACGTACAATAATTAAAAATAAGTAAGTATATGTTAATAAATATTTGTAAAATTTGTTAACGTAAATTTAATTACTTTATTAATTAAAATATGTTAATAAGTTATAATAAGAAATATTTTTAAAATATATTTATGATGTAACTTCTCAACATATCTAATTACAAAAATGTCTATGTATATTAATATATTTTATATTTAAAATATGCATGTAAAAGTGAATTTAATTAATAGAATATGAGTTTAATTTTTATATATTGTCAGTGTAAAATTGTTATATTATCAATTATTTATAGATTAAATTTTAAAATAATTATTATAAAAATAAATATTCTTATAATATATGATAATTTATGGTAAAAGAATAATATAAAATTTTAATATTAATGGTGTTTTTAAATTCATAAAGTATTCACATAAACAAAAATTCTTTCCCGTTTTATAGTTACATGTTGTTTGTTTCATCTCACTTTTCACATTATTTATCATTTTCATATATACACGCAATTCTTTTTCCTATTAAGCCTCTCCCTTTTCAGTTCAAAATATACACTTATTATTTGTTCTTTACTCATAGTAAATGCAAAATAAAATTATTTTACTCTGAACTGTAATTTTAATTTTAATCTTTAAAGAAAATCAATAACTATGCTCTCTGTAGTAGTTAATTAAAATGAAAGTCATGTGCTATCTTGAACAAACTTATTACATTAAAGGTTTGAATTCTAATATTAACAGTCTAAAGAATAATTTATCGAACCAATAATAGTCTGACACCCAACTTAAGAATTAATTTAAAATTTACATATGACTATGAGATGTATCATCAAAAACCCAAAAAACTTCAATAACAATGTTAAAACAATAAAATAGATTAACTATATTATTGATATAAAAATATAGTCATCAACAGGTTTTAAAAACTCAAAATAATAATTTCCCATCAAATATTTCTATGTTCTCTTATACTCTCCCTTAAAGGTGAAAAAACCTTACATTTTTTTTATTATTGTAAAACCCATATCATGTGTGTGAAAGAAGACAAAGGGTGTAAAATAAAAGAAGTAACATTATGTTTAATAATTAAAAAATCTCGTTGCAATTTTTCCTTTTTATGGTGCCAATTAATGTCGAGTCATCTCTTCTGAATAGGATGGTGCATTTAAGTCGAATTAATGGTATAGTTATGCATTATAAATGCTATTTTAATATTCAGATGGGCGATGGGTGTCAATGGAGAAAGTACGGACAAAAGACAGCGAAAGGCAACCCTTGTCCCCGAGCCTACTACCGTTGCAGCATGGGAACTGCATGTCCAGTTCGTAAGCAGGTTGGTTCATGGAGAAACATTTATATTTTCTTTCTAGAATTTCACTTTGTTTAATTATTACTTTCATGTCCCATACAATCTATATACTCATTGCTGTCAGAGAAGGAAAAATCTAAATTCAAGTTAGGAAAACCCTTGATCCTCTAATATTATACATGTACGATAGTCTTCAAAAGAAATTTTGGTTATCAAATAATAATTCTTTCAAAACTTTTAATTGTCATCATATTAGCCTTTTAAAGATATTATTATCAAACTACTTGCTCAAAGATATCCTGCAAAGGATTAAAATGGTAGGATTAAAATTTCACCATATTGGTCGTTGTAGAAAGCTATATATAGTTACTGGGTTGTCTAACTTTTTCCAATTAAAAATGAGGTTAAATAACTATTTTTAAATATATAGAAAACTGAATCAATTATCTACGATGGAGTTAAACAACCTTATATTTAATTGGGTAAGTTAGACCACCTTGTTAGTCACTATGAATTTTGAAAGCTAGATTAGTTAGGTAATAATTGAAGTATTTAAGGGATTAATTAGGCAGAATTCTTTTAAAACAAATTAAAGTGACAACAGAATGAACTTTTAAGGAATAAAATTGGTGACTAAAATTTTGAAAAAAAAAAAAAAACAAATTAATGTAGTAAAGCATATAACTCTAAAGAATGAAATAAATGGTTTACCGTTCAGTTATACAACAGTTCCTTATTCTTCAAGCCACACAATTTTGTCCAACCTTATCGATTTAAAATACACTTAACATATGGTTTATGGTATAAAGTATTTTGACACTAGTGATTATATTTCCTTACACTAGCATTTGCATCTTGAATAGTTAACTTTGCTAATATTGATAATAAAAATTTTGTGGTTAAGAAAAATTTAAAGCAAATAATCTATCGCCCATTAATTTCATTCTAATTTGCCTGACAGAGATTTGTTATCCACACATCAGTTAGTCTCTCCATATGTATAAATTCTCTTATAGCATGTGTTCAAATATTCTTGCACAGTTCACTTAAGATATGGTGGTATATTTAAATTTGTTACAGGTGCAAAGGTGTTTTAAAGATGAGACTATTCTCATCACAACCTATGAAGGGAACCACAATCATCCACTTCCACCAGCAGCCAGACCTTTGGCAAGCTCAACATCAGCTGCATTGAACATGTTCCTTTCTGGCTCAATCACAAGCTCACATGCCAGCACCATCCTATCAAACTCACCCCTCTTCTCCTCATCACTATCTAGTATTTCCCCAACAGCTGTGGCTACTTTCTCCCAAAATGCAACATGCCCCACAGTAACACTGGACTTAACCCAGCCCAATAATAACTATCTCCAATTCCAAAGCGCCACCACTTCACAAGACCACAGACAACCATTGTTCCCTCTACCACTGCATGGCCACCCTCAAAATTCTGAGGGGTTACACATGTGGTCTAAGGTTCCAACCATGCTAACCCCAGAGAAAAACCTTTCCTTGGTGGATGTTGTTAGTGAGGCTATAAACAAAGATCCTTCTCTCAAAGCAGCATTGTTTTCAGCCATTTCCTCACTCAGTACTGGTGATGATCCTCAGAAGAACATCAATAACCACAGCCAACATAATAAGAGTAGTGGTGGTTATGACCCTTGTTCTAAGATGCCTGCAATACCACCTCATCAGCCTTACACTACTCAGTTGATATAGATTTAAATATATATATATATATATAATAAATCAAATAGCATATGTGGCTTGCTTGCCAGCAGAAGAGGTGAGCATGTTATTTGTGTGTGTGTGTGAGAGAGAGGTAAGCTTTATGAGAAATCTACGTAATTTACTCCACGGGTGACATCCATAATAACAGGCTTTCGATAGCCGTTACTTTGTAAAATAAATTAATGAACAAATTAAAGTTTTGGCTCTTGGTCATGTAATTAATTATCCGCCTCATGTTATTTATATACAAGAAAAGTAAATTTAGCTAGCTAGGTTGTACATTCATACATGTATTGTAAATATTAAAAGTTTTCTAAAACAATATGATGCTCTTACTCTTTCTATATATATTGGTGTTTGTAATTTGACAGGATGGATAAAAATGTTGCTAGTTGTTTCTAATTAATGCTTTTGTAACATATGTGAAAATAAATGTTACAAAATATCATATAATATTTTGTTATTAATGTTTTAATATCTAAGAACCTAAAAATTGAGAACAAATGTTGTCATAATATTCAGATCCAATCATTATTCATTCTTTTTTACAAAAATATCATTCTTCACTTTATCGCTCCCAATCGTTCCTATTCCTGTTGTTCCCATACAAGCTTTGTGTTGTAAATCACCAAATGAAGAAAATTCTATTTCGAGGACATGGAACCTCCCAAGCAAAGAGAGAATTTAGGGGAAAAGTTATTCTTCTTTCCTTCACTATTGCATACCACATAATATATTCACTTAGTCCAATCTAATAATCTCCTACACACTGATAAAGTTAAGAGACAATCTATTTTAAAAAAAAAGTTAATAATTATTTTAAAAGAAATAAAAAATTAAAAATATTGGATCATTCTATTTTTAAAATAAAAATTAATAATAATACTTATTATTATAAAAAGAGTAAAAAAATTAAAAACAAGAATTTAAATATACAAAATTATGAGATAAAATTCACACATTGTAAATATTCAATGTAATTTTTTTAAAAGTGAAATAATACTTTTACACTCCTAATTTATATATAGATCCCCCCCACTACCCTTGTATACCCAATTAAGCAAAATATGTTGTTTCTCACTCTCATTAAAATCCCTAGCGATACTTACAAAACATACAACAATGTACAACGAATGACAGATCGCTCTCAACTTTTGTTATCATGATACCTGTCCCATAATGACAAAATCCCTAATTTCAATTTTATCCTTATTGGGCTTGTTTATTTTTATGGTCCAAAAAACTAAAACTTTATATCTAAAGAAAAAAAAAATACAAGTTTGAGATATTTTGTTGACTTCTTTAAGGACTAGAAATTAGAAAAAACTTATAAACCACTCTTTATCATTGAAAATTTAAAGAAATGGCAACAATCTTTGAAGATTTATTGTTTTATCCTATCTTTCCTTTGTATATTGGCTTTCTTTTTCCTAATGATGAGTTTTTAATCTTCTTTGGAATAGGTTAAAATGGACCTTTGTTTAAGCTATTGTAATTGATTTTCCTTTTAAGCTTTTTATTGTGTTATGTTGATTTAATTTTTTAATTTATTCATAATGTTTTTTTATGATTGACATTCATTGAGAATTAATCTGTAATTTAAATCTTGTAATTGAAAAATTGAAGATTTATAATGTTTCAATCCGATAGTCATACAATTCTTGAGCATAGAGAATCATATATTGTATGTTTCTAGGTGAATTTCCTTCTCCTAGTGCTTAGGAATAATTTTGCTCACCTAAAAAAAATTAGAGTTAAATATTTTGTTTAAGAAATTCAAGTTAAACTAAATTGGACAAATTAGTTGTAAAGTGCATAATTAGAAGGGATTCAGAAGAAAAAGAAATTACATAACTAAAAATCAAAGATATTTAAATACCTAATCACTTTAGTTAATTGAGTTTTTAAAATTGTTTACTCACTTTTTTTTCTTTGAATAATAAATCAAAAACCAAAAAATTCATAATTTTTTGTTTCTTCTCAAATTAAAAGGATAATTAATTGGTTATTGAGTTATTAATCCACATTCTTTGTTGATATACCAACTCATATTTTCTTAATTTATAATATGATCAATACACTTGTTAGATTCTTAGTAAACACTTAAAAGAATTTATATTTATTCAAGTAAACTAATTCCTTGGATTTTTTATCCCTTTCCTTTAATGTTCCATTATAAGTCATTGTTGTGAGTTATAGATAAGAGTCACTTATATTGACAAGATGCAAAAACTAAAACCATCTGGGATTGAGTCTAAGGAGGAGATTAGTTTCCCACGAGGTGAATCAAGGTAAAAAAAAAAAAAATAGAAACAAAAGGAAAGACACAATTGGGCTAATAGAGTAATATTCTTTTGGGGTGAACAATTTATTTTTTAAAAAGAACATCTTAGAGGTGATCCTTTAAAACATAATCAGAAATTTTTAAAAAGAAGACACTTAAATGAATTCCTTTGTATTGTTCCGAGTTGTTTGAAACCCATGATAGATAGAAATTGATTGGAGGATGGGTTTCCAGCCCCAAGCATCAATGGGATTGATGAAGAATCAAAAGGTAGGCATCATTTCTTTATATTTAGCAACACTATGCCGTGACTCAATTTTCAGTGTCCTAGAAATTTGAATTTGTCGTGAACCATAGTCTTGATAAATTCATAAGGTAGACGTATATCAATACTTATAAGCTGAATCAAGTGGCAAATGGAAAGTCAATGTAACATCACTATTTTAAAAACAATTTAATCTTTTACATATTTGCCAGCTAAGTTATGCTCATAATATGTTTGATAGAAGTTCTGATTGATTATTTACTTTAATTTTGGTTGAGCATTTCGTCCAAGATGTTCACGTTAAAGTCCTGCTTAGTGCCTCATTTGAAGATTTGTGTTCACGTGTTTTTCTTGCTAGATTAGAGTCCCAATTCAAGTGGTTACTGATCTCTTTAGTCTATGTTATTCACAATACATTTAATTTTCGTATGTAATATCAATATGAATCATTTAATCAAATATTTTATGCTTTACTTTGTTTGATATGTGTGTGCGAGAGAGAGTTTAATTTAATGACACAGATTTTCAGAAAATCAAAAATTATATATTTAGTACAAATGAATTAATGCATCATATAATTACAATTTAAGCAAAAAAAGTTAGCAGGACAAGTGATTAGTGGTAAGGTAGAGGTTCAGATCCGGGTGCTGCAGCTGTAATTGTTTTCATAAAGGACCCGTCTTCCTCTGATCTTTCAAGCTTTGTTGACTAAAGATGAAAGCAACTTATTTTGGGAAGGAATCCTGATTAGTTTTTTTTCAAATTAGTTTTTATTACAGTCCCTTTTACACTCGCTAAAATGTAGAAAAGGTCTTTTTCTTCTCTTTGCTCTCTCTTTCTTTTTTATTTCTCATAAAGACCACGACAAACCTCACGGCTCAAAAGTACTTGTAAATTATCTACTAATGAGATTCTCACGTCAACAGTAAGATTCAAATTCATATGCTATAATGTGTTTTGACAATTTATAAGGATGTAAAGTACTATAAAATAGATAGATGTACAGTTAACTAAACATTTATCTCTTGAAAGTAATGCCCCCTTATATCCTTTTCTCTGCTTTTCTCCCAATCTAATCCTTGAGAACAAATATCACAAATCTTATTCATATAAATACCAATTGCCATTTACAAGAGACCCTGAGATAAATTCTCAGGGACTGCTATTGTTGTTTGCCGTAGTGAATCATGTAGACCTCCATTTTTTTATTCACAAAGAATTTGGCATAGTAAATTCACCAAACTATGACTATGCAGCTTCTGCAAATCCTATACGTAGATTGCCATAGTCGAACACTGTATGATATGCCCCCAAGAAAATACTTCCAAGAACCCTGCACACAAACCACTACAGTCATAACTAATCATAACGGTTGAAGAGAGAGAGAGAGAGAGAGAAGAAGCATGCATCATCTGGCTCATTTCTGCAATGATTTAGGAGCATACATGATTTACATTTTATCAAAGAAAGACATTAACAAGACCAGTAAAGATTACCAGAGGGGACCCTGTGGGGGAGGCACATCTATAGCAACAAAACCGCCATAGCAAACAGTGGAACAGCCTTCTTCAACTCGAAGGATATACTGAGAAGGACAAAGGAGAGATTAAATGTCTGAAAGATTATGAAATGGCTAGTATGGATTGCAGCAAACAATACCAGCTTTTTTATGTTTACGTGTCAAAGACTTTTAATGGAAAGGGATAGAAGCAAATATGAGAAGTTGGAGAGCGTCAAATAAAAGAGGTAGGTATCAGATATAAATACATTATACATGATCACATTTCTAGTGCTAAGGCACTGATGTATAAACAACAGAGAATTCGTGTTAAACAACAGACCTGTTCTGGAGAGAGAGGAAAGGACTTGTTTCCAATGGTGAATGTAATGTGTGGCATAGTTGCAATTTTATTGCAGTTTATATATGATTGTCCCGGGGGATTTGGGAGCTTCTCACACAGCTTTCACAGAAGAAAATTGAGATAGATTGTGAGTTTAATTGGAAACATTTTTGAGGCATATCTAACCATTGTAAGTTTGTAATCAACTACCTCATCCACGTATTTTAATACTTTTTCTTTTACATTGCTTTGCTTAAGCTGAACTTGAATCCAAAGAACAATCATATTGCAAAAGCTACAAAAGGGGCTCTCCCTTGTTGGTGACCCACTCCAACTTTGATTATGCACCATTGTTTCAATAACATCACTGCAGATTGAAGTTAGACTTTTGTTAAGAGAACTGGATCAAAAGGATGTGTCTCTAAAGAATCAAGATTAAGAAAATGAAAAATTTTACTCTGTTGTATAAAATTCATTATTTGAACAGAGTCCAATGTCATTGCATATAATGTCAGGATTTAACTGCAGACATGAGACATATGAAAGTAGCTAAAGGATGATTAAAATTCAAATAAAGTATATAATCACTGTGAGTTAAGTGTAAAATTAAAAATGGAACAAACCCCAGCAATCAAGGATTCCCATATTGAATCCCCATAGTTATGGACAATGCTTTTACACTCAAAACTGACATATCCTTCTGCTCCAATGGCATGGTTAATTTGAGCCACAACACTCTGCAAACAAAAACTAGTAAGAAAAAGAAAACAAAGAAAAAGTGAAAAAAACAATGTATCAAGATAGGAGAATAATGTTTAAGACCATACAGTTGGACCAGCAATTAAAGATGTCCCTGAGTCCACAACTGCAGCACAGCCACCCGCACATAACCCTGCAAAATTTTATACATGTCTTTCGATTGTGAGTCAGGTCAAAGGTAATTAAGAAAATTACCAAGCATGGAAAATTTGGGAATAATGCATGTCGGCAGTAAATCAAAATTAAAGTTGTGTTATTCATACAACAACTTTTTTTTCTCTCTATCTCCCCCATCACATGATTAATTACATTCCATACCTTTCTCTCTATCTCTCTTCATCATATCATTAATTTATGCTGTGAAAAAATAAATAAGAGAACCAGTTGAATTGAGAAGCAAAACTTGATGCAAAAACCTTTTAGTTCTAAACAATTGCTGTGGAAATTTTAATGTCATTTCTGGAAAATGTTCCATTATGTAGCCTATTAGTATAATGCATGTCTAGCAACTTTAATCTCTTCATACATCATATTCATTAACAGCTATAAGAAACAAAGAGAAAGCGTTGCAGATTTAAGTATCATGACAAACAGAAATGTAAGAGGACCTGTTGAATTATTTGCAAGTAGAATATCTCCCACATCAATCTGCAGGTGCAAACACCAAAAATTAATAATGACATGGTTGATGATAATAGCTATGGATGAAGTTCTAAATATATTATACCTGCCAATAACCTTTTTGAGAAAGTGGAACGTATGTGTGGTCTCCTCTAAAATTCCTGTAATCAATACCACCAAAGACAATCTCACCCCCCATCTCTTCTGTTGGGTCTTGATTTAGCCAAAGAGAGAAAATTTTGTGGCATATTTGTTCTTGTTCTATCATATTATACCTGTAGTCATAAAACTAATCATTTCTGAGGCACCAAAAAACTTTAGAAAGAAAGGGAAGATTAATTGTCCTTCTACCCTATTACCATAAAAGTACAATCACACCATTATTCTTGCACTTTTATTCAAATTTAAAATGGAAAAAAAGAAGACACATTAATAAACAGAGAAATGAATTAATAAAGTTCTTGTGTGTACCACACTGGTGTGACTTTTCCAACTGAAGTATCCTGGAATCCAAGTCCAAGTATGCCATCATATGGAAGAGCTGCAAGAGCCAAAGATCCTTCCCTAGTAATCTCAGCAAATTCCTGTACGATGGGAAGTAACAAACCATCAGCACAACCAAAGAGACATACAACACTCGATCACAATTCTGACTGAAAACTAACGGAGGTCAAAATACAGACCTGATCTTTGATGATGATATCCCCAACTTGTACATTATCTTGGCTGAAGAATCCAAAAATAGATCCTTGACCATAAGGGATTTTGCAAGGTATTCCTGCATATTTCCCAAATGCAACTTTATGTACATTGAAACAAACATATTTCTGTTTCTGCATATACAAACAAATGGAAGCATCTAAAAGAGAAAACAATTAATTTAACTTTTCAATTATATGTCATGTTAATCCAAAGTTACCAATTTGGGTATAGGTGCTAGATATCTTCGACCTATACTTGGAATGAAAATAGCAAGCGATCTGCATGTGCCATATGTATTCTTAAAACATGTTCATCCAAAAAAAAAAAAATTCAAATAAGTAATCAATTGCAACAGAATCAGATCATTGGGTAACTTACAGAGAAGATACATTTGGAAGATGGGACCCAAAGATTTGAGCTGCCAGTGTCAAACACAACATTGAAGTATTGAGGGGGTGAACCAATACTAATCTCCCCAAAATATTGTGCATCAAGATAGTTCTTAAGATATACAATATCTTCATCACAGCAATTTTTATTAACACCCCCTAAATTCCAGGAATGAACAGCCTCTTCGATTCTTGCATCTTTAAGACTCTGAAGGTCTAACTTCCTCCTTTTTAGACCAACCCTCATCAACCCCCCATCATTAGAAGTTGCGAAAGTCAAGGATCCAAACCAAGCCCAAACACACATAACAACCAGAAGATACTTGAAACCCATACTTCAAGTCATCTGGTTCAACATGTTTGAAAAAGTTCACTAGAAGCAATATAACAGTAGCAGATTGATTACAACAGTCACACCGTCTTTACAATTGTCAGTTCTGCTAACAATTTCAGTAGTTTAAATAAAGTTCATTTAAATGCCAGCTACACAGCTATAGATGAAACAGAGATTTCTAAACAAATGCAGAAAACAGACTACTATATGATAATATTATTTGAATTTCAGAAGCAAAACATAAAGATGTTCAAGGTTCAACGATTGGACTTTAAGCAAATATTAGAAGTCTAAAAACCAGCAGCAATAACTGACTATTACCAAAGAATATAAACTAGAAAAAATCACACCTGATGTAAAAGGTGTTTGACCGAAATTTGATACTGCAGGTATAGGCCTACACAATATATGGGGAGTAACATGCCCTTCATATATAAAATTTGCAAAATTTTTACACCTAATAGCTACTGGGTATGAAGTTTGAACAATTTACCACTTTCCCTTTCCCACAAAATCGAAGTTTGCTATTTAATTATATATGTCCAAATTGTTTTTTATGTTGAAAAAGAACAAGTTAACCTTACATGGAAACCACTGCGTAGTTTCGCTTAGGATAATGCTATTTCCCGCACGGTAATAAAAGTGGAAGTAACTTTAGCAGTTTGCAGCAGACGATGCAACTCGTGCGTACTAGTACGGCCTATTTTCTTGGTATATTCCCAGAATCCAGGTCACTTGAATTGGTACCATAGAGGTTAATGAATTATATGAAGAAGAGTTGGTCGTGTTAACTTCTCTGTTTCACGCCCTATCCTCAAGAACCAAAGTTAAACCAATACTTTTTTGTAATATATTATTTGTAAATCGTGTAAGGCATGAACATTTTTATAATAATGTTTAGTATATTTTAAATTCTTATAAATTTTAAAAAATTTTACCTCTTAAATTTAATTATATAATTTTTATCATTTTATCGATCTTTTGTAAAATATTTAACAAATTTTATTGATGTGTTACTAGATAATGGTGTAACAATTTATATATTATCTAATATACATGTTAATATGATTTAATTGTACCTTTAATTTATAATAATTTAAGAGAATAATAATATAATTAAATCAGATCAACAATGAAAATATATATAGTATTAATAACTCTTTCTAAGAAAAATATAAATAATTTATTAAACATGAAAATATTAATGATACAGACTATTTTGTCATTACCGTTAACTCAAATAAATAAAAAAATGTAACAAAAAAGTA
>JAMLFT010005784.1:0-17038 GCA_026544285.1 Pachyrhizus erosus
TCCTATTATCTAACTAACTACTTTATTTACATTGAAACAATAATATTTTCATTGATTTGGAAAATGGGATGTTACAAGAGTCGTTTTGCCAGTTAGACCGCAAGCCCATCGCTATTAACTTATCAAATTAAAATAACATTATCCTTTCCTTCTTGAGTCATCTTTTTCATCCTTTTGCAAACAGCCATCGACGAGTTTCAAGAACTCTGCAAAACGCCGCCCTAGCTCAGCCTACAACCGTCGTGACTCAACAAACCTACCCTAGGCCTAAAACGACTAAAATAACCACCGTAGGCGGTGGTAGGAGGCTATAAATAGCCATGAACGAGAGCTCAAAAATACAAAAAACACAGAGAAAATATTTTATTCGAATTCGCTCCCTGATCCACCAAAATCCTTCAAATCTATCACATTAGCTTCGTACCGCACCCAGAAATATTTTAGGAAGTAGAAATCAAAGTAAGAGCCTAGAAACACAAAGAACATCAAGAAACTTGAGCCTCCATTAAAGGAAACTTTGAGCTTCGACTTAAGGTAGGAGGAGTCTTCTTTTTTTCTAATTTAAATTACAAAACTATTCTATTTCATGTATATTTCATTTTTGCTCAATTACGAGCTCTGAAACTCCATGAATCGCTGGAATCGAATAGAAAACTTTCATTTTTGAACGAAAGAAAAACCTTCTTCAATTAGCTAGTAAAGAGCCTCTAAGTTCAAATTAAAACTCAAAATAGGATCGTCTTAAGTCAAGGAACGATTCTGTAAGGTTAATAGAACCTAAAATGGTCCAGAATGAAAAACTCCAAATTCAAATTTCTGGTTCAAAAATCCCCTTTCAGAGGTTGAAGACAATCAAATTACCAAAATGGCCCTCCCTTTTAAAAATTTCTTTTATTTTATGTTAAATATATTTTGAGTAATTTAGGCCTCAAATGACATCTGAAAATTCTAATAATTTGCCCTAAGATTTTATAACCAGGGAGGAACAGGGTAGAAACATTATTTTTCTAAAATTAGTGAAAATAAAAATTATTTTTATAAAATACCAAAAATACCCCTAGTTGAATAAAAATTATATTTGGACTCAATTTAGAAGAAAAATCTTAGTAACCTTTTCAGAACCTTTCATTACATTGTCTAAGACTTGTAAAAATTTTCTTTGACCAGAAAATCATTAGAAATAAAATTTCTTTATGAAAATGACCATTTTGCCCATAATTTTGGAATTATTTAAATTTTCCACAAGAAATGCAATTTTGGTCCATAAAACAATCAAATAGTAGGAAATATCAAATATCTTATTTATTAATAAATTATCTAAAGGAAATCCCTTGGAAATGGGATAAAAATAATATTTTGAGCAAAATTCTCAAAAATACCCTAAAAAATGCAATATATGAAATATTTCCAATTTTTGCAAAGATTGATATATTTTCCATATACAAATATTATGATCATAAATATAGGTTAAAATTCACCATAAAGGGAAGATCAAAGAATTTAAAAAAAAAAAATCCCAAGAGGGAAATGACCAAAATACCTCTACATCCAACTATACTCATGACTTTCTATTTTCTTATTCAGAACTCTGTCAAATTTCTTAACTACCCTAATAATTGCATACTTGATTATATATCTTTAAGGAATGAAGGTTCCTTAAAAGGAAATCATGTCAATATATGGTTGATAAGAAAAACATCTTTGTGATGCAAACCTCTTGTGTATATATTAATAATGTTTAATAAATCTTCTTTGATGTTAACAAAACAAATAATATATATTTATTATTATATCAAATAAAGAAATGAATAGATCGATAAGTCTTCACAAATAAAAGAGATCCCCTCTGGACCAGAAATAGATATATTGATGGTTAGGCAAACAAACAAGAATCTTCAAGATTTAGGGGATCTGGTACCTAGAAGACTTGATTGATTAGAGTAAGGTTGAACAAATGAATAGAGAGAGAGAATAAAGAATGGTGGAATGCAATGGGTTGACTACAGAAAGTACCTGAGGAATGTATCACGTTGTGGAAGTCCTTGGGGGCGTTTAGGCACCAAGTTTGTAAACTGCCAGAATTAAGGAGTCACAATGCCGACTTGGTAACCCCGACAAAGCAGAGCATTACCAAAGTCAGTAGAGAGCATCTAAGCCATGTACCAGCTTGAGATATGTACTCCTGACCGTCACCCATAAATATTGCAACTTATGGACCTATTATTATAATTGCATAAGTCCTCTGGTGAAAAGGAGTATATAAGACAACAAGGGATCCCTATAAACAGTAGTAATATTTCTAGGTTACAGCGCGATGAGATGATATTTGCATGAATGTTTTGTATGTAAATGATCAGGTACACTAGTATTATATAACTAAAATTAGAATTGAAGATTCACTCATACACTAACCATTTCAGGAAACGATGTCTGAGGAATTCCATTCACTTTTCCATTTGTCAATTACTCCCTTATGTGGGCAATGGTCTAGAGACCCACTGTATCAATTATATACATATACTGGATATGTGCATTTCACCTTCTTTCATGCAGCTCCCTTATCTCTCACTTCCTACGGGTAAATCGATCTTCTGATCGTTTTAACACAAGTGGAACCTCTGAGAGTATCAGTGTCACCTCATGGTTTCCCATCTCACCTCAGAAGTAGACGATCACGTAACTCTTCCACTGGTCATGCTAGGTTTAGAATAGCCAGACCTGCTCCCAGCATTGACATATCAGAGGAAGAGGATCCTTCGAAAGATCCAGGAGAAGATACTTAAAAAAAAATTCTCTTTTGTATTACCAATAATGTATTATATAAACTTTGGTTTAATAAAATCAAGTGACTGTTATGTTTTGGATATTTTGTTTAATGAAAAAATAGTTGTTACGTCATGTGAGTGAGTAGCATTAAAATCACCTTCACTAGAGGCTTCACTATCATCCATAAAAGAGACACTGTCAATGCATCCATTATCTCTCACAAACATGACCCTCTTGTTAGGGCATTGGGAAGTAATGTGTCCCCTTCCTAAACATTTAAAGCACTTAATGAAACTTGATTTAAGGGGAAGGGGATTGCTTTCACTTACAAGTTTTCCTTCATTAGGCTTAGAAAGTAAAGGAGAAGAATTATATACATTACTAGTTAAAACTTTTTCTTTCAAGGAGGACATGCCCTCCTTCTTGGAATTCAGCTTCTGTGAGGATGAAGAGCCATAGTTCCCTTTGCTTCCTTGCCTTCTTTTGAGTTGTTGCTCAACCTTGAGTCACCTATGGAAAAAATCATGTAGATTAGTATAAGATTGTAGTTCAACTATTGTATATCCCTATTCAACCCATGTAGGAACCTAGCCATGGTGGCCTCTTGAGGCTCATCCACTTCAGTTCTAATCATACATAGTTCTAATTCCTTAAAATATTCATTTACATTTTTAGTCCTTTGGTAAATCCTTTGTAACCTATTGTGTATATCACAAATGTAACTAGAGGGGAAAAATCTTCCTCTCATAGTTCTCTTTAAGTCTTCCCAATCCTTTTCACCAATCCTTCTATTTCTCTACACCTCATCTTGGAGTTGGTTCCACCAATTCATGGCATATTTTTCAAAAGACAAAGTGGCAAGTTTTTATTGTTTGTGTGCACTTAAGGAATGACAATTAAAGATTTGGTCAACCTTAGTCTCCCACTTTAGATAAAGTTTTGGGTTTAAAGAACTCTCAAACTTAGGCAAAGTCATTTTGGGCTCTTCTTCCCTTTCTTCTCTTCCATGCCTATTTCTATGGTCATTTTCCTCAAGATGATGCCTCAGTCTAGCTCTACTAGTACCCCTCACATGTCTCGGTCTCACCTCTTCTTCCCTCTCTTTTATTCTCACTCTTGGCCTATGTATCCTATAAGCATTATCATCATAGTAATTCTCACTAACATGTGAATAAGATGGAGACCTATCATGCCTTCTAGCCAATTCATCTATCCTATGGTTTAACTCCCTACTATACCTTTTATACTTCTCACATTTTCTTCCCTCTCCTCTCTTCTCACTCTTGGCCTATGTATCCTAGAAGCATTATCATCATAGTAATTCTCACTAACATGTGAATAAGATAGAGACCTATCATGCCTTCTAGCCAATTCATCTATCCTATGGTTTAACTCCCTACTATTCCTTTCATATGTATCATTCATTCTCCTTTCACTTTCAATTGAATTCTTTGCATATGTTTTATCATACTAGCCATAAGTTTTGCGGACATAGAAGAAAGAATGTCATTTTTGCTTCCACTAGACATGCCTACAATAATGAGAAAAGTTAGCAAATAATCAATTATATCAAGAGAAATTCTCACACTTTTAAGTGTATACACTCAAGCACTTGTGTATCAATCCTTAATCTCTCTTTTGATTACTAGGAAGCAATTTCTCAATTTCAAAACTCAAACCTTAACTTTGTGAAAAAGGCACAGATTCAACACAAACCAAAGAATAAACCAAAGGAGAACAAAATCACTAGACAAAACCAGGAAGTCAAATGATGACAAGTAACCAAAAGTTCAAAGAAAGAAAACAAAAATTCAAACAAAGAAGATAATGAAGACACTTAGTAAAAATGGAAGAGACTCAAGAAAAGAGTCAAAGGCTACACAAGAAGAATGATGAAGACAACTTAAGAAACTAAGCATGCATAAACATGTTTAAAAAGGTGGAAGAAACTCAAAGCATGCACAGAAGTTGACAATGACACAAGATTGCACAAGAAATTCAACACATGCTACACATAATTTTAAGAAACTTTTTGAACAAAGAAGGAACTCAAAGGATGTATGACATGAAATAAAGCCTAAAGGAATGAATATAGAAATGTAATAGTACCCAAACAGCCACAAGAATGCAAGAAATTGAAGCAAAAATGACAAATAATGGTCTGGGGTTGTGTGCTAAAATGCTACCAAATTTGCTTTCAATTTTTAATGTAATTCAAGTTTAAAGAGGAGATTTTAATATTTTTGATTTAGTATTCCAGTCAATTGCAAGATAGGAATTGGATTCAAGATCAAAGAGGAAAAATGAGTGCATTTCATGTTTTTTTTAATTTTGGGTCCTCATATTTTTTTTAATTTGCATTTTGACCTCTATATTTTTATGGTAGTACCTAACTGTGTTTTTTTTTCCTATTTTTCTATATTTTTTCATGCATAAACATCAAAAAGTGATTTTAATCTAAGTTTCAAGATCAAACTCAAGTTCTTGTAAAAGATGATGAAGATCAAACATAAAAAATCCATCTAGCTCCAAATGAAAGACAATTCACAAGGTTTTGTAGCTCTTGACTAGGATAACAAAAATCCACAACAAGTTTCTCAAAAGGAGATCAAACAAATCACAAAAAACTAGAATCAAAGTTTGAGTACACAAGAACAAGTGATGAACTAACTTTGAACTTTCAACAACATGACTCTAGAAACAAGTGAATCTAACACTTTTCAATGATATTCCAACAAGTAAACACAAAGGATTAACAAGTAAACTAAAGTAGAATCAAGACAATAATAAAAAACTAACTCAAAGAGAATGACAACACATGAAGGAATTTTATCAAACACTTGGTGAAATTTATGAACACTTTTGCAAAACATATTTTAACCAATCTAAGAGGTTTACACTATTTATTGTTGCATATTTTGAATCCTAAACATATTAGGAAAAAAACCTATGCATCAATTCAACAAAGAAATGGATCATAATAAACAAACTTGAAAATGAAAAATCAATGAAAGCATTTCATCAAATACTTGGTGAAATTTTTGAGCACTTTTGCGAAGCAGAATTTGTTTGAATCAAGCCATCAATTGATGAATCAAGACACAAAGGAAGTGTAGGAATGCTTCAACATCAAAACGAACTACATAAACAACTAAATGAAATTGAAAAACTCAAGAATTAAAGGCACAAAAGTGACACTCAAGACGAAAAATGACGAATAAGCAAGGAACCAAACAAACAAGGAAAAACATGATCAAGCTAACATTTGATGCAAAACTTCATCAAAGACACAAATGAATACTTAAAAATTAAAATCAAAACAAAACCAAGTCCAAACATAGAGGAATCAACACAAAATGAAGCACAAAATGTTGCAAGCATTTGATGAAACACTAGGTGAAAAAAATAAGCAACTTTACAAACCACAAACTAGGAAGAATCAAGCTACCATTTGATAATTAACAATGGAGAATGCTTCCACAGAAAAACCCACACCAAACTAAGATGACTCACATAAATAAATACGAAGCACAAAAGAAGGGAAAAGGGAAAATAGGTGACGCCCAAAAATAAGCTTGACGTGAGAATGCAAACCAATACCGAGAGAAATACCAAATGTTGGAACGAAAAAACAATCTATGGAATTAATGACTAACAGAATTGGAGAATCAACAAAGGAAGATGTAGGCTCTAGATACCAAATGTTGCAATTCTCCCACGTATTGAAGCTTCCAAGCTCCAAGGATCTTCATTTTCTTATGCAATCTCCAAAAACAAGAAATGGACAAGGAAAGAAATAGAAATCTGCCACATGAATATAGAATTCAAGATAAGGAAAGTGTAACGCCCCTTTTTATTCACTTTATTTTTAAGAAAATATATCTAGTTAATTTTATCGTGAGTAAATTTTAAATCTAAACTTGCCAAGGGAATTACAATTTGATGGAACATAAAATTTCACAAATATTCATTCAACTTGGCATCATTCCAAACATGCTCAACTTAATATATAGGACAAATAAACGTACAAGTAAAATTATTATCACATTCCCACAATGTCTCAATAGATAAAACAAAGATATAATTTAAGATAATTTTACAATTTCATTTATAACTAGTCAGATTTCTTTAGAAGGATCCTCTTCCTCTGAGGAATCTTCTCTTCTTCTTAGGAATCTTCTCTTCTTCCTTGATTTCCTGCTCAAACTGAGCCTACGGAAGCTTCTGGGTGTGGAGGAGTCCGAGTATGTTGTTGAGTTGCAAGAACACTAGTGAATCTAGGTGGCGGAGTTTGGGATAAAACCACAAGTATATTTATGTGATGAAATGACCATGAAACTACGATATTGGAAGGCCTAAAGGCAAACCGAACATAACACATAAACGTATCATCTTCTTGACTTTTATCATACGTCCATCTCCCTTCAAGAGGTATTATGGACAAGCGAAACAATGGTTGAAATTCTTTTGCCATCTGTGTTTGGAAAAATGTGGGGACTATAGGAGTGAGTCATCTATCCTTAGGCAAACAAACATATTTATAGAGGGTTTCTAACTATTGTAAACTTTCATCTTACTATAACATGCCTAATTAGGGTCTCTACTCAGTTTAGGGTCCTTCGTTGCCTCCATTACTAATAAGTTCAAAAGGACTCACACGAGCGTGTCAATAATAAGCTAAATTTACAATCCTAGGTTGATAATCTGGAGTACATATCTTGCCTGGTACTCGGTCCACGATACTCGTAACCGAATCTTGGTAATACTCTGCTTTGTTAGGGACGCCAAGCTGGTTCTATGACACCCTATTTACTCCGAGCAGTTCACAACTTGGCACATTATCTTTCCCCAAGGTCTCACTAGAGCCTGCTTACATGCCTTATGTACCTTATGTGGTCAACCTTTGAATTCTCCATTCTTATCTCTCACTCGTTAGGGTTTATAATTCAATATACCTTCCTTATTTCATCTGTTAATTCTTCTATCAACTCTATCTTGGTATTGATGACATGGTTAGATATCTATCGATTTCATCCATCTTTCATCTGTATATTACAATCGTTTTGTATTTGTCATCATTGGCTGAGTATTTCTTAGTTCATCTTCTATCCTAGGGTTACTTCTTAAATCTATTGTCTCATATGGACAATTATCATGAATAAGTAACTTTTATTAGTAGTAGAGATAATAAATCATATCTCTATTATCAGTCAAATATAATTACAATCATAATCAATGATCATAACAATCAATAATACATATTATAATGAAACTACACAAAAAGGCAAAATGGTCATTTTACATTTTTCTTTTCAAATTGCTTCTATATGTATTTTTTATTGAAGAGGTATATTTAAGAAGGTTTTGAATCTTTGTTTAAATTAATTTATAAATTTTTACTAAAAAAAGGGTATTTTTTGTAATTTTCTCTTAAGAGGAGTATTTTGGTCATTTCATAAAATTTGGGAATTTCCTATTGCATTTCTAATCATTATATTTTTCATAAAATAAAATAATATCTTTAGCTAATATTTATGTTATCTTTCCCTAAATTTAGAATGACCAAAATAGTGACAAATTTTAATTTATTAACATAAGAGTATTTTGGTCATTTTGAGATAAAAGTTTATTTTCTCAAGCTTTTCAATATTTTCCAGCTCCGAAAAGGAATATAATCATTTCAGGTATCTATTTAGAATGTCCTGATTCTATTTCTCCTAATTTATACTAGTGAAATAGTTAAAATTTTTAATTTTTACAAACTAGGGGCATTTTAGTAATTTTTTAAAGAAAAAGGTTAATATCACCTAAATCCTTAGGAAATCTATTTTAGAGCATCGATATGGGTGCATAAATATATTTTTTATTATTTTCAAGAATTTTAAATAGAGAAAATAATAGAGAAATTTCAGAAGTTATGGCTAGGGGTAGTTTGGTAATATTTCCTACCTAGGAGAAATATAGTCATTTTCCCAATTCACTTCTTCCCCTTCCTTTTACAACGTTCTGGTTTTGGTTCAAAACCAGAATTTCAAATTTCTCCCTCCTTGCCTTTTTGCCTCATGGTATGAATTGGTAATGATCTTGATTAGTTCTAATACCAAATTCACTACTTGCTAGTTTATATACATCTAAATATAATCTAACTTTATTTAAAAATTACAGAATTGAAGTCAAGCTCGTGTTAATATTCCATTTGATTTTCTATGTTCATTTTCACGAATTACCCACCTAAAATGATTCATATAACTTGACCCAGACCAATCCTATTCATAATTTGACCAAATACAGGTCGAACAAAGAATATCGAGTTTTTGATTTATTAGAAATCGAATTTTCTATCTCATATTTATTCTTGGAGAATTACTGAGTTTTCGAGTATCAAACTTTCCAGAAACCAAATTCACATTATCTATAACGAATTTAGTAACAAAATTCAAAGGAAAAATAACTCATCCTACCTTTTCGAAGTTTTTCCAACGAGTGTTTTAAGCTTTTCGGCGAAGCTCCGGTGTATGAGCAAAATCATGATTCCTTGCTTCTTTCTCTAAATTATTGGTATCTGAACGTAGCTTGGAGTACAATGAAAATTTATAGGCAAGTAATTTTACAAAAGACTTTGTATTTAAAGAGAATTTGTTCGAAAATGTTCTCTATTTTTCCTTCCTTCTCTTTCTTCGTATCTCTCACTAGCATCTCCTCCCTACACCCGTTTTTCAGTTTTGCGTTTTATTTTTATTTTACCCCAACACTTATGCCTTTTATCCTATTTCATTCATTTTAATGCTACCCTCGTTGGGTAGCTCAGTTGGTTTTGAGGCGCATTTACCTTCTATTCTCAAGGGTTCTGGGTTCGACCCTAGACTCATTTCCTTCCCCCTTTTCCTTTTATTTTTTGTTTTCAATTTTGAATAATTATATTTTTTATTCTTAAATTTTCCAAAAATTGTATAAACTCATTTATATTTTTCTCTCATTGATTTAAATTTATTTTCTCCAATATTTATTTTATTTTTTAAAAATTTATTTATTGTATCTAAAAATATTTATTTATTCATATCTAATTCCTAAAAATTAATTTTTAATCCCTAAAATTTATATTCTAATTTTCTAATTCTTATTCTTTTCTTCTGTTATTTTTTTTATTTTATCTGATCATATCAACAATCTATTTTCTATCTAAAAATTCGTTAATATTATTATTATTTAAAATTAATTTTATTTAATTTTTAACTAACTAAATTTCTCTCTCTCTTTTTCTCTAAATATTATCTACTAGATAATATCTCTTTCATAGAAAATAAATTTCTAAATCTTATTTTAGCTAAATTAAAAATATTAAAAAGGAAAAGAGACAAATCTTCTAATTTAAATTTATAATTTTACTACATAAAAAATAAAATGTTATAAAAAGTGATGAATCTGCCACAATGTTTAGAAAACTTTGATAAGGAAACTTAAGACTGCACTCACTAGGAGCTGAAAAGAGAACCTCATAATGAGAGAATTCAATTTTTCATTTCCATTAAAAGTTGAGTTATGACCAAAGTCAACATAGGAGCTATATATAGACACAAAGCTAGCCTAGGTGCCTTTCTACTAACTTCGAACAAGTTAGACAAAGGGGAGTGTCAGTTTGGGCTTTACAAAAGCCTTACAAGCCCAAATAAAAAATAAAAAGTCTAATTCCTACACTAAATGGATCCAAAATACAAATCCAAAAGAAAATACAATCCAAATTAAAATCCTATGTACTTGGCCCAAAATACAATGAACATATACTATGTATTACAAGCCAATCAAATGTACATGGGCCTTGAACACAAGGGAGGCCTATTAGAAGGCCCAATGGGCTTGGGCCTAGAAAAGCCCAATAAAAGCCAAGTCTATGTTCCAACATTTTCTTCTTGGCTCTAGTGAGAGGTCCATCTATCTTACATTCTTCCATGTCTTCATCTTCATGGGACAAACGTGTATCATAAGTGTTTAAGGTTGAAAGAAACATGAATTTTAGTGAAAAATTTTAACTTTTTATTTGTTAGTCTAAAAGTAGGAAATAGAGGTCTAATGTTTAAAATTAATCTTATTAACAAAAACATGAAGTAAATAATATGATCTCACAAATACATATGGACTTAGAAAATATGAAATGTAAAAAAAACTCAATACTTATATATTATCATATATATATACGAGATTGAAATTGAGTAATAGAAAATATCCACATGGCATACTTAAACTGTAATTCTACCCATCCCAAATATTATAGCCAAAAATACAAGTGGCAGAAAATCTAGATGATCAAATACATATTGTAACATCCTCAATTTTTAGAGAATAGGAAATTCAATGAATTGAAAAAATTGATATTTTTATTTCAAAATTGTCTAAGAAATAATATTTAACCAAAATTAAAATAAATAAAATATGAACCAAAAAAATAAATATTTAAAGTGATTTAATGATGTTTTAACAACTTAAAATGGGAAGAAAAATTAAAGGGAGAAATATAGGAAAAGTCAAAAAAATTAAAAATAATGAAGAACGTTGGAGTTTACTAGAGTTAACTCATTAATGACATTTCTGTAAATATCATGTAATCATGAAAAAGAAATTAGGCCGAAACTAGAGTTAATTAAGCTAATGCATCATATTAGTGATTTCAAGGCCCATTTGCACGAAAAATGAGTCATAAACCTCCCTTAAGCTTGGCTGACTACTTAGAGGCTTGATTAAGGACCCTAATCACTTAATTGGACTATTTTTGACCTAGTATGGGTCCTATTAAAGGACACAAAACACAACTATACTCCCATTCTTTCCCTTGTGCTGTCAAACTTCTTTATTTTCTTTGCAACAAATTTTTTTGTTGGTTGGCAGCCACCATACTCACCTCCCAACCTTTCTTCCTCTTTTCCTGCCTCTCCTCTTGAAGTGGGTGAACCTCCCAAGCCTTTTTAGGTCGCGTGGTAGCCACACAAAGGGGAGAAGTGTCACTAGTTGCTATTGGAACAACAATTATAACCCACCAAGTTATGTAGAAAATTTATTCATTCTTCACTTAGGTAAGGAGGAGTTTTCCTAACCCATTCTAGTATATTTTCATCTATTATATAAAGGGAATGAAACCCATAAATTATTGCTTGGTTGGCTGATTTTTATATGATGATTTTTTGATATATATGGCAACATACTAAATGAGTGGAGTCTTGGATGTTATTTTGTGTTTTTGCAATGTTTGTGTTGAATACAAATGCTTATAATGATGTGGGAAGCTTGTAAAAATATTTATGATGATTGTCTGGCTAGAAACTATTTATTTGATGGTGTAAAATGTGATATAATTGCTTGTTTCCTAGGATAGAATACCACTCTATTTTTACAATGAAAAATAGAGTTGTAGAGTGAATGAAACTTTAAAAATTTATCTAGAACGGGATAATGCTTGGACTGGACTGGAATAATTTTTTAGGACTCTTAACATATTGGTAATGATTGGTAAAAATTTCTTAAGGTTTGGATAAAGGAATAAAAAGATAAAAATAAATTTGTGAATATGGTTTTAGAAAAATAGGAATCTATTATAGCAATGAGGAAAAATTCAAAATTAAATTTTATGGCTGGATTAGCCATGTGAAAAATTAATTTTTGACATCAAGAAACATAGACAGACAGGGAAAAACAAGTAAGGATGAGAGAAAAAGAGTTTTGACATTTTTAAAATTGTGAAAAATAATTTATGTGAAAACCAGTCCAACTGAGAGTAAGTATTAAAACTGAACTTATTGGTAAAGTATTTGGACATGAAATATGAATAATTGGTTTGAAATTTAATTATAAAGATGTAGAAAAAAGTTTCACTCAATTTGGATTTAAAACAAAGGAAAACAACAATTTTTAAGAATGTATTAAACCTTTTTAAGATCTAAAAATAAAATTTGTAAACTTTACTATTTTGGAGGAAACGTGAGAAGAGAATCTTAAAAACTAACTTCTCAGTGATTTATTACACACTAATCCTAATTAGATAATTGATAGAACAGATAAAAGTAAATTAAGAAAGACAACTTTCAAAAGTCGTCAAGAGAGTAGATTGATGTAACGCCCCTTTTTATCCATTTAATTTCGAGAAAATATTTCTAGGTATTTTATTTTAGGTAATTTTAAAACTAAATTTGCCAAGGGTTACAATATGAAAGAAACCTAAATATTGCGTACACATCTTGGTAACTTGAATTTAATTATAACATACTTAAATTAATATATACAAGTTAGGTAAACTATAAGTGTAAATATTACATTCCCAAAATAATTTAACTACCAGATTAAACAAAAGATAAAGTCTAAGATATTCTACAACATTTGACTCATCCCAAGAGTTCCTAGCCAGATCCTTCAAAAGGATCTTCTTCCTTAGAGGATTCTTCTCTTCTGCCTTGACCATCTATTGGGACTGAGCCTATGGATGATTGTTGGCGTGGAGGAGTTTGAGTGCGTTGATGTACTACAAAAGCATCTATGAATTTAGGCGATTAGGTTTGGGATAGTATTACTGGGATGTCTATATGATGGAATTGCCATGGGACTATGACATTGGGAGGTTTAAAGGTGAATCTAACATAGGCTAGGAATATATCGTCTCTACTAGTCCTATCATCTATCCATTGTCCCTCCAGGGGTATTATTGTTAGGTAAAACAAGGGTTGAAGTTAGTCCGTCATCTTTATCTGAAATGTGGGAGGCTGCAGGAGTGAGCCATCTATCCTTAAACAAACACACTCATATATATAAATATCATCCCTATCTATTGTAGATTATAATATCTCTATAACGTACCTAAGTAGGGATTCTATTCGTTTTAGAGCCCTTCCTAGCCTCCACTACTACTAACTCTGAGAGAACTTATACGAGCGTGTCAATAATAGTCCAAGTTTTCCTTTTTAGGTTAACGATTGGGAGTACATATCGTGCTTGGTACTAGGTCCAAAATACTCTAAATTGAATCTTGGTAATGCTCTGCTTTGTCGAGGACGCCAAGCTAGTTTTGTGACACCCTATTTACTCTGAGCGGTTCACATCTTGGCACCTTATCTACCCCCAAGGACTCATCAGAACCTGCGTACATTCCTCAAGTACCTTTTGTGGTCAACATTTGCATTTCTTATTCTTAGTTCTCACTCGTTAGGGTTTATAATTCAAAATATCTAATTTTTTTATTCTTATGTTCTTTTATTTTTATTTTATCTAAAATATCCAAATCTATTTTCTATTCAAAATCAAAATATTTCTATTGAATTATATTATTATCTAAGCATATGTTTAACTCAATTTGACTAATTATAACTCTCTTTCTCTCCATATTATCTTCTAGATAATATTTCTTATAGAATTTAAAATTCTAAACCTTATTTGAACTAAACTAAAATTTTTAAATAAGGAAAGACAAATTTTCTAATTTTAAAATTATAGTTTTGTTATGTTAAAAGCAGGATGTTACAATTGGGTCATCCTAAGGAGGGACCGTTGTTACTGACATGACCACTAAATGAATTGACATGGAGTCTCAATAGACAAAACTTTGCTTGGTCATCTGTGGCAATAAAGATGAGTATGATATTAAAAGTTGTGAAAATGTGAATGTGTTGAACTCCATGAATGGATGAGTAGATGGAAATGTAACGAATGATGGGCGATGACTCTCATGAAAGTCAATAAATTATAAGGCTGAAGTTTTTATGGTCGTAGGACTTGATGATTAATGGCTAGAGATCTTGATGTTGAGATGAAGACACAATGACTATGTTGATGTGGTAGTTGATGAAGGCGAGATTATGCCTCTGTGAAAAGTCATCGTGTTAGTATTAGTGATTTGACTGAGACTCGGTCACAATGGTGATGAAGGTACTTGACGATTGTTATGATAAATTCATGTGTGAGGAAATTAAGGTTGGAGATTGCATGAGTTGACTACAAAATGGTACTTGAGGAATGTTCATAGGGTTGAAGAGTCTTAGAGGGTTGAGTTGAGGTTTAGGGCAAGTTGTGGTAACTTAAGGGCAGAGGGACTCACGTAACTAGCTTGGTGTCCCCGACGAACACAAAGCATTACCATGGTTGGTCGAGAGTATCCTAAATCGAGTATCAAACAGGATATGTACTCCCAATTATCACTCGAAAGCAAATAATGATGAGTATACGTTATGTAAGACCTCTATGACTTGGAGGGTCAAGAGGAATTGTAGGCCCAAAAATCCAATTATTAGTGAAGTAAATATGACACAACGATAAGGATGAGAGTGAGTGAGAGCATTTATACGTGTGATTGTGCGACTTAGTTTGGACGGAGAACTCACTCCTTACATTTTCATTTTTTTTAGATACCGATGTCGAGATTCTACAAGCCGATCTTCCTTTTGCCAGTGTAGCCCACCCACTACAGGAGGAGGATCCATCTGAGGCATTCAAACAAAGGAAGGAGATGATATGCAGCTCATAGGGTAGATATATAAATGTGTGTATATGATAGAATTTACTACTACTACTGTAACTAGGATACTATATATGGATAAATTAGGTCATTCTTTTATATATGAGCATTGTAAATCCTCTTTTTGAAAACTTTATTCTTTTTGCACCCCTAGTCTATATATTGACACTTTATTATTTTTATTACTTCTAGTGACTATGACATAAATGAAATGCACTAATGTTACTAAGAATTTATCTTATGGATCTCTTATGGATCTCTTAACGAGTGAGAATTAAGAATGGAGGATGCAATGGTTAACCACAGAAGGTACTTGAGGAATGTACACAAACTCATGTGAGACCTTGGGGGTAGATAAGGTGCCAAGTTGTGAACCGCTTAGAGAAAAGAGAGTGTCATAGAATCGGCTTGGCGTTCCCAATAAAGCGGAACATTACCAAGATTCAATTGAGAGTATCCTGGACTAAGTACCAAGTAGGATATGTACTCCCGATTGTCAGTCAAAGATTGCAAATTGGATTATTAATGAAACGCTCACGCAAGTCCTCTCGAAGTAAGTAGTATTAGAGGTTGCGAAGGGCCCAAAACCAAATAAGAATTCTTGATTAGACATGTATAGTGAGATAAGAGTCTTCGTTAGATAGAGTACCCTCTATTAGATATATGTGTTACCCAAGAATAGATGACTCACTCCTATACCCCCCTATCTTTTCAAACACCAATGGTAGATGATTTCTAACCATTATTCTATTTGACTATAATACCCTTAGAAGGAAGATGGATCTATGACAGAGTCCAAGCATATGACACATTCGTTGGATATGTTCAATTTGCTTTCAGACCTACTAATATTGTATTTCCCTAGCAGTTTCATCATATAGAATTACTAATGGACTTATCTCAAATCTCGCCACCTAGATTCACTGGTGTTCCAACCATGCGAAGACGACCTTAGAGCCCCCAGCCTCCACAGTCCTCCATGGGGTCAATAAAAGCTAATGATCCAAACCAAAGAGAAGACTCTACAGAAGAAGAGGATCCTTCGGAAGGGTCTGACTAGATCAAAATTAGTCTTGGAAAATAGTTAAGAAGATGTTTTGTTCAAGTATCAAGGATATTGTAATAATGTAATAATAAATTTTATGACTTTATTTATCTTGTTTAATTAAGTAGTACGAACTCAGATTAAAAGTTATATGAATGGTTGTTATTGTCAAATTGCAATTCCCTTGGCAAGTTAAGTTCTTAAATTTTACTTGCTCTAAAACTATTTAAATATAATTTTTATTATTAAGAATAAATAAAAATGGGCGTTACAATTAGTTGGTATCAGAGTAGTTTGATCCCTTAGAACTTGAGAAACCTTATAAGATTAGGTAAATACCACTATGTTCACTACTTGGATAGCAATTTTAAGAGTTGATAACACATTGATCAATAAAACCATGCATATAGTTAAATGAGTTTAATACTATACGCATTATAAGTTACTAGGAGTCAATTAGTAATGTTAGGATTATATGTTGCATCAATAAGACATCACGGTAGGAAGACCCTTAAGCGACAACATCCAACAAGTATTGGATTTGTAACATCCCATTTTTCCAAATCAATAAAAATATTGTTATCTCAATGTAAATAACGTAATTAGTTAGAAAATAACAAATTATTTAACAAATTAAGAAATGCTAAAAAATAAAATCTAGGATAAACTTTAATAAGTAAATAAAATAAATAAAATTATGAATAAGACATGGAATTAAGAACTTTAAAATTTAGAAAATT